>JAKTWC010000077.1:0-69610 GCA_030560865.1 Nadsonia starkeyi-henricii
TCGTCACCCGTCTCTCTAACGTCTTCGTTATTGGTGAAGGTAACAAGCCCATTATCTCCCTCCCCAAGGGTAAGGGTATTAAGTTCACCATTGCTGAAGAACGTGACAGACGTCGTGCTGCCAACTAAATTTAATCTTTATTTGTTTTTAGTTTAAATTTTAAAAAACCTTAATAAATTTAAGGTATCTTCGTATATCCTTTAATTTTAAATAACGCTATGTACTTTTAATATCTCATTTTATCATTTTTTTTAAAAATCTCCTTCCGTTATATCGCTTGCATACTAATTTCAAAATTTTCTGACTTTATCTCTGGGTGTTTCTATTTAATTCGTTTTTGTTCTCTGATGATTTTCCATTTTCAGTACCAGGGCCTGAGAGCCTTGCGCTGGACTTGATACTAAACAAATAACTACTTTTGGGGTCTATTTTAAGGTAGGAATTATGTATCAAGTTTAGCTTTAAGTTGAATCTGATGTATGGGGAAAGCCACTGATACTATAGCCAAAGACAATGACTTTAAGTCAGTTTAAGTCCATGCCGAATATATTATATCGTACAAGCGCCATTATTTTGATCAATTAGCTATTATTTTCAAATATATTTAGTATTGTTGGCCGGGCTCATTATATTAATTGTGACTATTTACAGAAGAAACCTAGATGAAATATGTTCCGGGTAATATGAACCACTGCAGGAGGGTAACATCGAAATATGAAAATATCAAGATTCACTATTTTATGCGCCTTCCCTTTTGTTTTTT
Source organism: Nadsonia starkeyi-henricii (assembly GCA_030560865.1). NCBI lineage: Eukaryota > Fungi > Ascomycota > Dipodascomycetes > Dipodascales > Nadsonia > Nadsonia starkeyi-henricii. The sequence continues at coordinate 764 of JAKTWC010000077.1, forward strand.
TCCTTTAAATTTCTTAAACGAATCTAATCTAATTATTCAATTCAACAACGTTAATTATTACTTTTCCTTCGTTTTGGAGGAATAGCTAGGATTATCGTGTTTGATAAATGATTATTAAATACTCTTTCTAATGTATGCCTTTTAATAAAAAGTTTTACATTATTTATCCTTTTTTCAGTGTCAATCAATAAGGATGAAGATCCTGTATAGGTGGTTTTTGTTTTATTTGTTTTATTTGTTTATATAGATTCCACGGTTTTTGTCAGGGTCCTTCTGTGGTTTCTTTGTCATTGTGAAATGATGTATGGATTCTACGCACATTCTCATTAGAAGTGATCTGTTACAACGGTGGTAGATAGATTCGATCCTAATTTTTACTCGCCCGTTTTGGTGTGAGCCCCTGGATTGGAAATAGTCACTTTAGAGTTGAGGGTTAGATTGAGTTCTTTTTTGATCTCAGGTCCTTTTGGGCAGTTTTTATCCTCTTAGTTAGGTTACTCACATCTTAATGCTTTTATACAATTTTCTATATTAAACTCCACGTGAGATATTAGGTTCTTAATAAAAATCATACACATACAGTTTTTCTATTCTGTCTTTATTAAAGTCAATTTAATTAGTTTTCATAATTTGTCTTGAAGAATTATTTCATTTGTTCGAGGGTTTGGTCGAGTTTTCTAAGTGCCGAGAACCCCAGTTCGTTAACTCCATCTGGGAGATTACCTAAAATGTAGTTCCAATCTCTTGAATCATTATCAACTGGCAGGGTACACCAATTGGTGCTTTTTTCCGTTTTTAACCAATTAAAATCATCCACAGTATCCCATTTAACTATATTTTGTGGTTGATTTTGAGATACCAAGGTGGCTGGAAACTGAGCGAATCTAATTGCTTTACAGTTCTCAATGATCGGCCGCTTGGATCCACAACTAAGATAAGCATCCACGTTCTCCGATTGGTGTAGTCTAAACTGATGACATGACACGATAATTATCGAGTCAACAATCCCTGTCATATAAATAGGTCCATCGATGGATTTAATATAAACCAAACTCCTTGTAATATTCTGTAATTCCCCAGTAGCAAAATGTTTATCTAATTTTATGATGGTACGATCAAGGTTCTTCAATTTAACATCTCCTGGCTGAGATCGAGAACCCACCACGGCAACTTCTTCTGTAACTGACTTACCGCTAATATTTTCATATACTGTACTATTTTCCTCAGTTTTTGTTATTCTGATTTTAGGAACAATTGATAGCTTATCTTCGGTTTTGCTTGGGCTGCGAGGAGATATGTCGGAGGCCGATAAAACCTTATTCACATTCGCGGTGGCACTCTGACCTTTTCTAGTTGAAAAAGTAAACTTTTTCGGGCCATTGATCTGCTTTTTATTGATTCTTTCCAAGAGAATTTTGAGTTCCTATTGAATGTCCAACCCATGTTAGTTATAATATACCGTACGGAAAAGCCCATTGACCAGACGCCCCAACCACATTTGCTTTAAATAATACTTACATCAGTATATATTTTATGATCATGACTAGGTAGCTGCATCAAAGCTGATTTACAAATACCAGTAAGTGCAGTATGTTCCTTGATGCAAGAACTGCGATCCGTAACTGAAGCTATGCCATCAATTTTTGATTGCAGATCTTCGCGAAAAAAGCCAAACAGACAACTCCAGTTAGCTCAGACAGAATTCCATAACCCAAAAACATATCAAATTTTATGGAAAATAAAGAACCCACCGTCTCTAAGCAAGTTAAACTGAGTATAAAATTGCTGGGGCGTAAGGGTTGGCCCATTATTTAATTCAGACATTTTTAAGAGTGATTGCTGTGATCAGTATGGATGATGAACGGCGGTTGGGAAGATAGATATCTAAATTGCCTTATGTAAAAGCACTGAGACCCTGGCGCCAGCTATATACATCCTAACTAATAATAAAAATTCTTTAAGGAAGATATAGTTTAGTGGAAAACGCAACCTTCCAGTTTAAAGTGTACGATCTGTGCCATATTAACCTTGAAAGACACTAATTTATCATAGGCGAATTGCCTATATTAACTCCGTTTTTACTTCCATCACAACCAGGAGGAGTAAATGAACCACTACCTCCTCCGCTACTACTTATTGCACGATTAATTATATTAGCATTTATAAAGATATTCGCATAAAATTCAAGATTCCTTTGGATTTAAATAAGCATAAAAAAATCTTAATTAAGAAAGTCCAAAAATTTGAGGAATTTCAGTAAGAAATTTGAAACCATGTATGTTGTCTTCAAGACTAATCGAAAATTTAAAATTAATATCATCATTGTATTCCACGTAGAGCTAGGCTCCTTTTTTCGCAAATGGATTTTGGGAAAAAATATTTACCGACCTCGGAGAGGGTTGAACTCTCGATCTTGCGATTAACAGTCGCACGCCTTAACCAACTTGGCCACGAAGTCTTTTTTGGATAAATAGCTTAATCAAAAGACAATAATAAAGGAAAAATGTTTTGAAAAATAATGGGTTAAGGTATATCCATCAGAGGCAGTTAATCGAAAAACTTGGGCAAATTTGTGGATATGTCGTAGAAAGTTTATTCAAATCAACCCTCAATTAACAGAAGTCTTCCACTTTTTAGCTTTAGGAAATTTATGGCATTGGGGAAATGCTTCCCCTCCCAAGCATCAACCAGATAAGATTTGGGTTTCCATACCAACGTGTGTTAACTGCATGGAACAACATCAAGAAAATCTCGAACATATTCTAATACATTGTGAAATCGCTATATTCATGTGTTCGCTATTACCAATACCTCCTTACCAATCTATCAATCAACTCATACTGTCACCTATTAAAAACATAAAAGATTACCAACAACGATTATTCTTCGTCCATTTCTTATGGAAAAGTCGAGGCAGAAGAAGATTTGGTGAAACCCCACCAAAAGAACTGATGCTTCAAGAGTGGAAACGATTAATAAACGAGATTAAACCAAAATAGAAATATCAGAAGGGAAGGCTGCATCTCTCAGGACTAGTCTCAATAGAAACGTTTCCTGGAACTAAATGAGCGATGCTTCATAGGTCAACTGGCTCTCACCCTTTTTAATTGTTTATTTTATTTTTAATTTTATTTTTTGAAAAGCTCATTTAAAATAAAACGATAATGGGCTCAGGAAATCTTGTTAACAAAAATTTAAGAATTTTTTTAAATCAAATATATAATACAAAGAAAAACTGACAAGAAAACGAAACTTTACTTAAAAGATTAAATAATTTATCGTTAGTTAGGTTTAGGCAGCAGCAGTAGCGGTAGCCGAGGCCGTGGCAGATGCAGCAGCTAAAGCTGCAGAATATTCGAACGGGGTGATGAAGCTGGATAAATCAGCCATTACCATCCCAGCAACAGCAGCCGATAGGAGGGTAGCAATAGCGCCGGTGAATAGAGAACTCAAAGCTAAACCAGCAATATCACCTACCCTTGTAGGGGCGATTTGACCTAAAACACCAATCTGGGTACCTACTGATCCCAGATTGGCAAAACCACAAAGGGCATAAGTAGCCAACATAGAACCCCGCTTTGATAGATCGGCATAGTTAGGATCACTTGAAAGAGCAATATAAGCGACAAATTCATTTTGAATAATTTTGATACCAATAAGCTCAGCTATTTTGTATAATTCGTCACGGGGCGCTCCGAGTAAAAATGCGACCGGATAAAATATATAGCCAAGGATCATTTGAAGAGATAGTTCAGGGTTTTGGATATTCCAGTAATGAGCGAACCAACCAAGCAGGGCATTAATCAATGCAACTAATGCAATGATACAGAGTAAATTGGCAGCAATAGTTCCAGCAATAATAAAACCCAACCAAGCACCGTTAGAGAAAGCATGAAGAGTATTCTTAGCCTCACTCACATCATCATCAGGAATCACAACACGCCCTGAAGTTAAAGTTTCTTCCGTCTCTGGGTAACGAAGCTTTGAACAGGCAATAGCAGCTGGAATAGACATCACACACGATGAGACAGCAGCTTGAGGGTTAATACCAAAACCAAGATAAGCTACTAAAACAGAACCTGAAATAGTTGCAAACCCAGAAGTCATAACTTGATGAATTTCGGCCCTAGTTAAATGAGGAATAAAAGGCTTGACAAGGATGGCTGATTCGCCTTGACCAATAAAGGGAGAAGCAGCAGCCACTACAGCTTCTGCACCAGAAACACGCATAGCCCAGAAGAAGAAGTAGGCAAATTTTACCACAAACCATTGAAGCCATCCCCAGTAGTAAAAGATATGTACAATAGCCACAAAGAAAACAACAGCAGGAAGAACTGTAAAGAAGAACATACCTAATTGGGATACCTCAGTAGATGTAATGAAAGCCACACCATCCTTGGCGTAACCCAAAAGTAATCGAGCCATCTTAGAAATGAAGTTGAAAATATCGTAACCACACTTAGTTCTGAGCACAAACAATGCAATAATATACTGCATGAACATTCCTGTAATAACAGGATGCCAATCCACTGCCTTTCGGTTAGAAGAGGTAGCCCAAAGACCAAAAATAGCAACTAAACAACCGAAGAAAGAAATTGCACGATCGGCGTGAGAAGAGTCAGGATATTCTTTAGTAGCAAATGTACCAATCAGAATAACAGCAACAGTGAGAAGAGCGCCAGCGGGATGGCGCCATTTCTCAGGAATATATTCAAGCATTTTGATAGCGGTACGATCCCAAATGTATTTTCCGGCAACGAAAAGATATCTTGCAGGCAAATAGAAGGTGATAAAACGAGCAATAATAAAAAGGTATAATATAGTAGGAATTAACCAATCACTACGATGTCTGTCTTGAGCAAGTAGGGAAATCCACCAAGCCGTGAAAAAACAACCCCAAAATATATCGAAGTACACACGATAACGCGAGTAAAATCCATCTAACTGCCAGCGGTTAACCTTTTTCTCTTCATCCTCAGCGACTTCACCGTAATCAAATGAATTACTCTCCTGATCTACTGATCGAATTTTTCCCTTTACGTTCTTACCTATTTCTCTGACGTATACAGGCGAAACATTTTCTTCCGGAGAAATAGGATCGGATTCGCGGGGACCCACATGTGTATCAGCATGAATCACTGGCACCATAGCTTGTTGAGCAAGACCATGGTGAGACGGGTGATTATGGTAATGTTGGTTTTCAACATCAAGTGCTGGGTCGTGATGTCCATTCATGATTGATTATTATTAGATGGAAACACAGGGATTGACACGGTAAAATATATCAATGCTAGTAGATATAATATGCAAAAATATATATATCTACTGAGTATGTACTACTACTATAGGTAAAAAAGATATTAATTTTTATAGCTGGTTAAGCAAAGGGAAAAAAAGGGATGTAAAATGACCGTTGTTAAAACATAATTGATGAAGAAAACAATTCCTTTTATAAGTGCCAATTTCGTGAAAAAACATTATTTTTGTAGCCTCGGATATACAATAATAGTGACAGGAACAGTAGTAATAACCAGTAACTGCAGAAAAGGGGGGAATGACCATAGCGGCAACACGAATAATAACGTATGCAGGGAGGAGATGCTACTAATTCATGCCAAGATAGAGCCAATTGATCTTGATAAAGAAAAACTCTAAACCGGCTCTTTTACCGCCGCCGCAATATCAACAGCAACAGTACCCACCTACCGCCCCCCACACTTTCCCCCATCTTTTTGAGACATTCATGTTTAGCCAGCCCCACCGCCGCGCGAATAATAGGAAAACCCCTGAACGATTCTAACTCAACATTGACCCCAATAATCTTATATTAAACAGTTCAAGTTACATCAATAATAAAAAATCTTTTCTAAAGATGAAAAATGATGTATCACCCTTTTGTGAGCATGCAGATGTCCATACTTATCGTTGTTATCACGCGCGTAGTTCCGCGGCTCACAGAAGCATGTTGTACATCCGTTGGCTAACGCGGGTAGGGCTGAAATCGCAATAAAGATAACAGAAATAAAGTTAACTTTAGATAATAGGGAAACAGAAATGGCATTAACCAGTCCAGCAAGGGTTATATTAAATTAGCTTTGTTTGCCATCTTGGTGCCGTGCGTAAATCCGCATATCAACACGGGCCCGTTATACGCCTTGGCATCAAACCATACCCGTCGGAACCTCTCCGAGCAGAATTAAAATAATGCTCCATCGAGGAGTTTTACCCACTTGAATTTCAGTATTTTGCTCTTGTTAAAAAAGTTTAAGTAACATCGAGAGGGGTTTTGCTGACGTGGGAGTTTTTATTGGTTCATAAAAATCCTCTGTTCATGTTACATTATAATTTTTGGAAATACGTAAATACGAAGCCAGCCTATCCTTATCCTTATCACCACTTGCAATTTTCAATAAAGAATGTGCCGCAAAAAATATTTCCGTAACGGTTTAAGTAATAAAATTTTAATAAAAATAGGCAAGAAAATAATATAATATAATATTAACTAGAAAATCGTCTGTACACGTGTACATTTGAGATTTTAACAATAAAGAGATAAGGATAACGAGTATGCTTTTGTTAGAACAAAGGAGAACTAAATAAAAGATTTTAATCCGTAATATCATTACTTTCTGTTTGTATAAAATTATTATTTGGTTTAAAAAGGATTTATTAACTAGTTTAGAAGCATTCAAAGAAAAAGATTTACCAATTAAGCCAAATCATTTAAAACAAAAAAGGGGGTCATCCCGGGTTTGATCCGGGGTCGCCTACAATTACGATTTTCAAAACCGTGAGATTTTCAAGTATTCCCGAAGCAGGCATACTACCACTATACTAATGACCCTTTTTTTTGTTAGTCATCTGAATATTTGGGCTTTATACCCCAAATTGAGCGACCCCGGCCCCTCCGCCAAAAAAAAACCAAAAAACAATAAAAACCAAACTAAAAAGAATTTTTTAAATTTATGAAATTTAGGAAATGCATAATAATATCCAAAAATCGGATAAAAATTTGGTATTTATGATGGCTTTCATTGGCCTAACTATGATTGATTGGACAGGAAATTGTGCTTTCCAGTGGATATGGCTGCAGAAGAATAAATTTCTGGTTTGTATTTGATGTGAGAGAGGGGGGGGGTGATTAATTTGGGGTCAACAAATATGTATGTTAATGATAGTATTTGATTTTACCATAGTTGTGAAGTCATGACAGTCTATTTTCTATTTCTTAGTTCCCATCTCCGAAATAATTTCACTATTTTTCACGTTAACAGGATAATGGGATATCTAACCAACATATTCAATCTACGAGGAACTAGTATCTTTTCTGTATTTTTATTTTGGATATTAGAATCAGATACACTGTAAGACCTCTGGCCTTTCCCCCTTTTTTTGGCTAAGCCAGTTCACGAACTCAAACTATATATCCGCACATCGAAGCTAGATTCACGGAAGCTAATCTCATATAAGCTAATATACTAGCCTATACATCCCTTCTTTATCTCCATTCTACCTAGATACCTCTATATCTTATATAAGGAACATTATGTCATAATCTCTATCCCTTTAAAACCTCAAAAGATTCTAATCATGTTTATTATAAATATACGCTATCACTGTGCCCCCTTCTCTCTTCAATATCATTATATAATCCTATACAATATGGCCAACCCAGTCTCGTTATATTGGACCATATTCTATTTGAGTAAAAAGGATATCTCGATCGAGGATCATCTTATCCGAACTTTAATAGTAATTCAACACAGATCCCATAGACGCTGGCGTTATAAATACACCGATTCCATCATCATCTGCAAGACGTCACCGATGTTAGGGTTTTCCTGATAAGATAAATAAAAGTAACATCAGATTTATTTAAACAATCTTCCTTTTCTTTAAAAGCGCTATACTTTAATTCAGATAGATGGATGAAGAACCTTTAAGCCCAGAATATATTACAGAGGAGTTAGAGCCTAATCGTAATCCATATTTGACCCATGACAGAGAGCGGGCATCGGTGACGGCCAACGGATTCTTTTTTTCAGCACCGTTCATAACTCCAATTCTGGTAAAAAATGCGACATCAGATGGCCGTGACCACTGTGCAAACGAAAGAACATATTTATCTTGGATCCGAACTTCTTTAACATTGGCTCTTGTATCATGTGCAATTTACTCAAGGTTTAGAGTCCCCCGAGACATTAAACACCGACCGAATTTCAGAATACCGGATGATGGGATTAAGCACGGCGGATTGTTTGATTTGTTAGAACCCTTTCAATTTTCAGTTTTACTATCCTATATTTTCTTGTTACTCTCCCTAATGTCCCTATTAATAGGCCTTCAAACATACATCAATACACTTTGCGGGTACGCTTTCAAAGATACATTCGTGCAAAATGGGCGATCAGTCAGATGGGGCGTATGGACCATAGCAATAAGTATTTTAATTACAAATCTATATGTTTTATTGGTATGAAGAACGATTGATTTCATGTTCAAAGAATCGACTAGAATGGTTTACACTCTATTCATCTATTACTTCCTTCAGAAGGAACCTATATACATAAAAGAAAGTACATAGATGACGAATGAATCATTATATAGACAGAAAAAAATTTGTCATGTATCCTCATAATTATAATTATTTTAAATTTTTTTGTCCAAAAGATCAAAGGTAGGTGATCCGACCTCAACGACCTTGGAAAGAGTAATGCGATGTACCATCAACTTCATAGACAGTCTTTCTGTGCTTCTTTCTATCATCTCTAGCAGCACCATATCTAAAACCGACTTGACCAACCTTAGCAGCCTTGAATGTGAACGATGTCTTGTTGGTGTTACGTGCGTCGGTCACGATAGTCTTAGAAGCTTCAACTTGAATCTTTTGCTTAGATTCCTTTTCTTCAACGACATTTTCATGAGAAGTTAACTTTTCTAATGTCACAGCGGCGGGTTCGATACCATAGATATTAGCAGCATCAAGGGGGCCGAAAGGTTCCGATTCAGCAATGGTTACAAATCTGGCACTTTGAGTTTCAGCAGGAATGGGAACTTCTGTTAAATTGTCCTTCGATGTGGTAAGAGCACCACTATCACCTCTGTTAAAACCAATAACAGGGAACATTTCATACATTTGTTGGGACATGGTTTCAAGATCCTTCTTGAGCTCGGACTATTAGAACAGTTAGTAACTATGCCATAATATGTAAAGTAAATAAATCAAGAACCATGAAGTAACTATCGAAATATTCTATCAGATTGTAATCAGTTGCAAAATATGAAACCATGTAGATGTCTTAAAGACTAATCGAAAAATTTAAAAAATGAATCATCATTCAACGAGATAGAATAGCTTCAACAGAAGAACAAGCAGGCGATTAACCAATACTTCCATAAACTTACCTTAACTTCGAACTTCTTTTCAATTTGAGCTAGCGTTACAACCGCTTCAATTCTAGGAACCTGAATACCGTATTTGATGGAGATTTCTTGGGGCTTCATACCACCGGCGACTAATTTAATGATGTCGTTTTTGACACTATGACTAAGAACTGGCGTACATTTTGTGAAAGGATTTTCGAGGAAAGGAACATCCTTGGTATTTCTTTCAAATGAAGGTCTGACTTGAATACCTTCCTTTATCTTGACTGTATCGGATCTGGGATCGTGTTCATCTCTTCTTCTTCTGACGTAGTTTGGTGTATGTTTTGTGGCTCTTTCGGCATATCTATTTTCAAGATATTCACCTTTGAAATTTGTACGGCCCAAAAATTCCTTTAATTGTAATCTTAAGTACGAAGGATTACGTCTGTATTCTTCCTTTGTGAAGTTGAATCTAGCATTACGAGGATAAGCAATCTTAACGGCAGTACGAACTTGAGTGTAATTGATAGACTGGCTGTTTGTGTTCAACGTTGAACGTAATGTAAAATTTCTGGATAAAGAGGCCATATTGGTACGTTTAACCAAACCAGAAAAATTCGAATTTGATTGAATCGTGTAAATACACTTGAATTATTACCAATTTCAGGAAGACGAAGAACCGTTAAAGCGGGAATCAGCCAAAAGTAAAATTTTGGGAAAGGACTCAAAAGTACCACCAAAAGCACTATAACGTAGATCTGGGTATGATTCCCTGTATCTTCTCCGACATTGAAACAACACTGGCGATACGAATTATTATAATATTGATATATTTAGTTATTCTATAGACTATTTATTTTTATCAAGTCACTTTACTAGTTATCTTGCTTTTAGTGCTTTATACGAGAATTGTGTTTGTTCAGATTCAAAATAAATTACCTCAAGCGTCACGGAATCTAATATCCCGATAATAATCAATAGTTTCGGTCCACTCTTATCTGTGCACCCGTGGCTAATATCGTTGATCTCATCTTCACTTATTCGCGACTTAATCTACTAGGCTACCATCAACCAGAATAATATATAATGGACCCTACAGTTTTACCATCTCAGGCTTTTACCACGGCCGCTGCTCTTCTCGGCAGTGTTGACAAAAAAGTTGTTGTTTCGTTACGTGATGGCCGTAAATTATTTGGTATTCTTCGCTCTTTTGATCAATACGCAAATTTAGTTTTGCAAGATGCCTATGAATACCTTTACATTCCCCAATTTGGTGATCTGGAGACAGCAGTATACGGCAAGCAAAACCGAGGTGTGTATATCATTCGTGGTGAAAATGTACAATTAATGGGTGAAATCGATCTGGACCTGGACGATGATATCGAACAAGAAGGTTTGAAAACCAATAATGCATTAGTCGTTGGTGGTGTTACTTATCAATATGCCGATTACAAGAAAGCCGAGAGCTTATGGAATGATTTCAACAATCTTGAAAAGGAAAAGAGAATGAAGGTCAAGAAAGGATTAAGAGACATAAGGTTGTCTGCCGACTATTAGAGGAATAATATATATTTATATTCAGAGTTTTACGTGTTGTCAGTTTTTTGGGCGTCCCGGATCCGTTGACGAGGAGGATAATAATACTACTAAGAAGATATATTTATTTGTTTTTATTGATTATAAATATCTTCAGAACTTTTAATAATTAATCCAATTCATGGTGACCGTTCTTCTCGTCAATACACTATTTATCTTAATTTGTTATCTTGACTCTGTTCTTTCTTGTATAATAAAATTTAATCACTTTTATTTTATGTTTAATCTTCATTTTTATTTTCAAGTTCCCTTCTTTCTTAGTCACGGATGACGATATAACCTCATCATACGCAATGCATATATGATTTACAGTATACGGTAAAGGTAATTTAGAATTCAGCGAATTGGTAGAAGGTTTCCCAGATCTCAATGGCTTCCTTCTGAGCCTCAATTGAGTTTTCCAAAAATATTTCACAGGTATTTCTAAAATCATCTATTCTGATTTTCTCGAACCGTTTAAACTCCGCTTTGATCGTTCGGGTTATATTATCAAACATTACCTTAATATTGAGAATTTTATTCTCCTGAAGATTTATCTCATCATTTACTGCATCAATCTTGACCTGATAACTTTTACCTTGCTTGAATAATTTATCCAACCTCTTCTTTTTTTTATCCATTTCATTTTCAGCCCTTTGCAGATTCAGATCGATATTTATTCTTTGTGAAAACACCGATTTAACGGAGATAATTATTCTAATATATTCTTCAAGGATATTACCAAAAGTAAGCATATCCTGAGAACATTGTCTTTGATAAATCTCTTTAATATTCAATTGCGACTGAGCAAAAGAATCCAAAATATCACTTAAGGGTTTGCTTATCTCAATTAGTGATAACTTCAACATCACACAAGAAAACTCAGTTATGGTTTCACTAAGTTCCCGACGCTGTTGGATTATTACTTCCAACGCCTTTAATAGACCTTTTAAATTAACATCTAGCCCATCAATGTAATGTTTTTTCTCGTAGAACCATTCATCTGTTTCGATAAATTTAGGTGTAAATGAAAAGTTCAATGACGCCATGAATCCTGTACTAGGCTTCGTATTTAACAATAAGTTGTTACTATCAGTAGTATTATCAACGTAAATGCTTTCATTCAAATCAACATTGGGATGATTGTGCTTAACATCATTGTTGAAATTCTCGCTTTTCAAGAAGATAAGAAAGTCTTCATCTTTAACTAATATGGGATGATAGGATATCTTTTTAATCATGGATTCTAGTGATAATCTTCTTTGTTCTATGAACCCTTCATTGAAACGACCAACTGCTTGCTTCTCTGGTGGAGGAGGGACAATAATACCGGGATTCCCCAATTGTAAGACATGGTACAACCAGCGGAAATCTCGATATCGACGCGTAACCGCAGCATCAATTGTAGAAGATTTAGTATGAATACTATAGACTGTATGAGCAGAAGTAATATCACCAACCTTAATTGGATCTCCTACTACAATGGTCATATTATCAGATGTTGTTTCAGGGTTAACATCGGTTTCACTATCACCAATCACAGAATCATTCAAATAGATATCTTCAAGCTTATTAATTACACTATCTTCATTATTAACCCGAATTGCTGAATTATTGTCCTTAATATCTTCAAATAATCCGCCGCCACTCTGTTTAGGAGAAACTCCCAGATTAACTGGGTTGCCGAAAAGAGTACCAACAGTACATGTGTCGTTATTAACTGGAATACTACTCGAGTTTGAACCATGAGATTCAGTTTGAGTAATTTGTATTGAGGGGGGGATTTGATTACCGAGAGGATCATCCCCAATAGTAGTAGATGTCAACAGTGACTTACTGACAATTGGCCCACCTCTTCGTCGAGATATTCTATGCGAATTTCTACCCGCGCGCGATTTAGAAGCTAAAGTAGAAATATCTTGAATGAAATTAGACTCATCATTTTCTGTTTCTGATTCACGAGTTAAAACACCAAATGCCTGAGTATGCCCAGTTAAATCCTCGAGAACCTCCGCATTATTGATGCTGTAGGGATTCGAGCCACTACCATTTTCCACTGTCTCATTGTATCCACCATTACCCGAACTGCTCTCCATATTAATACTATTCGTATATTTATCGTCATAGTCATCATCAACGCCGGCTTTATTGTTATAATGGTGATCATCATCTGTCCCGTTGGTCGTGTGGTAACCAAAGCCATGATAATTCTCGTCGGGGGCATAGGGCGATGCACTCGCTAACGAGGGCGCATCTTGCCACTCGGAACTACCACCAAACTCTAGTATATCATCAGACATAGTGAAAAACTTATCTTTAAGATGTGAAGTATAAAAATGTGGTTGCCTGAGAGTTGCACTCAATTCCAGTACTATAGCCGAGAGCAATTGTAATTTACTGGTTGATTAATTGATTGATCGTTATTGAGTGAGAGCGCCTCCTCATATCTGGCTCACCGGGGTTAGGGTAAACCGCCGAGACTACAGGCGTTCTATCTCCAATATGACAATGTAATTCAGCGAGAGAGCAGTGAATTAAGCCAATTAAGGAAGATTATTGAAAAAAAACCACGAATTACTTTAAAGGCTAAATTTAAAAACCGATCAGTTCTTTTTAATTAAAATGAAATTTACTTCAAACACAAATTTGGTGTCCTCTATGACGTCAAACGTATTCGTATGTATCAACACCTTTGAAGAACGTTATGTGGCTAGGAAATACATTGATCGGATGATAATATTGATATCATTAGATATTCATGGATTGACCTCCCTGCCAATTTTTTTAGAGGAAATTATTTAATATATCTAACTAAATAAAATGAATAATGGGGCTATTTTATTTTTATTTCACAGGTCCAAAAATTGTTTACCATGTTGCAAACGCCAGACGTACAAGATAGTGTCCGCTGGTCGCCAACTGGCGATAGCTTCCAAATTCTAGATACCAATAAGTTTACAAGTTCAGTATTACCCAAACATTTCAACAATGGGAATTTTGCTAGTTTTGTCCGACAGTTGAACAAATATGATTTCCATAAGATCAAAACTAATGTTTCAGCTGAAGCTGATAATGACGGTATGGCGGATATCAATCCAAATAATATTTGGGAATTCAAGCATCCTGATTTCCAACTACATAATATGGAACTACTAGAGAATATTAAAAGAAAGGTCCCTTCTCAAAGAAAGAAATTCCCTAATAAAGATTGCTGCTCGTCCAATCAAGATCAGTTAATGGAAGTTGAGCAGGAGTTACAGACACTGAAGGAAAATTACAGTGAGGTATGCACTAGATTAGACGAGGTTATGCTGAATTACAAATGGGCTATTGAAAACATCAACGGGTTGATAGAATCTAACAAAGAACGAGATAATACAATAAAATATTTACTCAGCTTAGTACCGAAACCCCACCAAGCACCGGTGGTAGCGTCGCCGTTAGAAGCTCTAAGCTCAAATATAGCTGGTGCAGGTCCCTATGGTAGCTCCGACTCAGTTTCGGCCGCCTACAGAGAGTCACAGAACAAGAAATATAATAACATCAACAATAATATGAGTATAATTAATGGCAATCTTCCTGCTAATGACAACCTCAATAATACCCTGAAGGATAATAATATGATAATAAATAATAACGTGAATTCCCGCAAGATTACCAAGAAGATGCCAAACGCTGGGTTTGAGAGGCTAATGGGGACTATCCCTAATAATAATAATGGTATATTCCGCGTATTGCTAGTAGAAGATGATGAGGCTTGTATTAATATATGCCGACAGATCCTGATACTCTACGGGTGCGAAGTTGACGTGGTCACAAATGGCCTATCTGCTGTGGATATCATGAAACAAAATGATAATGCTAATAACCCGAATAACCGGCCATACAATCTTATATTGATGGACATCATTATGCCTACGTTGGATGGCGTATCAGCCTCTGGCCTTATTAGAGAGTTTAACAAAGTTACACCAATTATTGCCATGCCAGCTAATGATATTGGTCAAAATGATATCAATAATTATATGCACAACGGAATGAATGATGTTTTAACAAAGCCATTTAGCAAGGCTTCTTTATATGCTGTGCTAGACAAATATTTAAAAAGAATTTGAGAAGTAGTATAGGAGCATGTACTGTGCCTTGAAAGGTAATAAAAAGTTAGTAGTTGAAACCAAACGTGCAGATCCACATGGCGCGTTTGTAAAATTAAATTCTGCGTGCTTGCAAGAGCTCTGGTAAGAAGGAAATGACGCGGTTTGATTACCAGCGACCGATAACGTTTCACCACAGCCACTGTAAAGTAATATTTCTCCATAGATTGAACTCTATTTATATATAAATAGTTTAGTGAGGCCGGATCTGTCAGCGCCCCTTATGACATAATAAATTCCGCTGCCATCTATGCATGGGGATGGTGATCATCCGCTGGCTGCCTGAACATGGTGCCACTGTTTCGTGGAAGGTCGCTTTGGGACGCGTTTCATGCAAAAGGCGTCCCGTTCTTTGACATCCGTGCATCCAGCCATGCGGCCTGTGGAACCCAATGGTTCAACCCACACATTGGTTCGCCTACTAATTTGTGTTTATCGCTCTAGTGTAGTGTGTATCTACTACAATATAATGAGCGTCTCTAAGGATATTAACCCGGAGAAGTATCTCTCTGAGCTGGAGAATCAAAGTCGGAGTACCAGACTCCTTAACATTGATCGCAGCAATATTTAGAGACCCATGCCCGACGAGCGTGCCGAAATTTCAAAATAACAACCCAAATGGCAATGTAGATTATACCCAACCTCAAAGCTTTTATGAAGTCCCTCCAATAGTGAGTTATGACTCAAAGCCCCCGCCTTATTACCTAATGAGCCAGGATCTGATTTTAATAATAAGGTGTCTGCTGTAATGTCAAAGGGATGGAATGATTGGTGGGGAATCGCGATAATTCTGGCATTTTTAGCTGGATTCACAGTGATTAGTGGATTTGGGTTGAATGATTACCTCAAGACTAAGGACTTTGCTGGCACCGGTATATACACCAATAATAACACCTTTTCGCTCAATACTAATACTGTGATTCTGTTCGTGTTTACCACCATGGTAGGTGTTGTTTTGCCATCCTATGGCTGTGTTTAGCACGAATGATTACCAGACAGTTTATTTATTTTTCAATAGCCTGTCAATTAGCAGTTGCTTGGGGTACTAGCATTTTCTACTTGGTAATGAAGGTATTGTTTTCTTAATGTTCGCGCTTCTTTCTACCTGGTTCTTTTTCTCGGTGCGTTCACGAATTCCCTTTGCCACATCAGTGCTTCAAGCAGTTATTAATGCCATTAAAGCAATAACTTCAGTTTATATAGTATCGCTAATTGAAACGATAATTTCAGGTCTATTTTCGGTTTGGGTTTCTATTACATTTGTTACAATTTACACTAAATAAGGCCCCAACCCTGATAACCGCCGATGTAGTATTGCTGGTGGCTATTGTTCTAGCGGAAAACGTATTGGCTTAATTATCTTCGTTATTTTCTGCGGATTTTATATATCGGAGGTGATAAAAAATATAATCTATACCACTCTATGCGGTGCATTTGGATTGGTACTATTGCTACAATTATATTCAAGGAATGTCGAGGCACCAAACGCTGGGGGCCTTAAAGAGATCATTAACTATATCCTTAGGGTTCATTGGATTTGAATCTTTGCTTGTAGCCATAGTTTCATTTTTACGAGAAATTTGTTTAATGATTCGTATCGCTGTACAGCAAAATTGAAATTTCATTGCTGCCTCTTTCCTTGGGTTCATTCAATGCATCTTGTCTATTTTGGATTGGCTAGTAGCGGTTTTAAACCACTATGCTTATTTATATATTGCCCTCTATGGTAAAGCTTTCATTCCCGCCGCAAAAGACACCTGGACTACTATTAAGAATCGAGGAATCGATGCCATTATTGGCTCCGTGTTAATGTCGTCTTCAACCTTAACGGCTCATCTCTGCGCTTTATTCGAACATCCATTCCTTCGACTAACTAATCTGGCTTACAACGAGACTGGAGGCTTTTATGCACCAATTGTTGCCTTTGCCTTTGTTATGGGTCTGTAAATTAACAATATAGCTAATGTTACTATTAATAGTGGAGTCACCACCTTTTTTATTGCTCTCCCTAAAGATCCAGAAGTTTTCAGAATGAGTTATCCTGATGTTTACGAAGATATGATTAGAACTTACCCTAAGATTCGAGATAAGTTAAACATCCAATAAGAACCTGTGTTGAATTATCTTTTTTGTATCGGCCCCTTTATCGTGTTCGTTTTTTATTATATTTCTTTCAGTTTAAGTAGAGATAATTCAGCTCAAAAATTTCATAAACCATAATAAAATGAAATAATATATATAATAACAAAAGTGTACAAATTAAATTTACAAAGTAATAACGGAACTACCTTATAAAACGAACATATAATTCAGGATACAGTAAAAGTACAATACAAAGACCAAAACGCTTGAGAGGGTCATCATATATAAAGCGTCGTGTAACACACCAGGTTACTTCTAGATTGTAGGCTTACATTCGTCAAATCTGACAGACTTACGACGAGATCTTTCAGTAGTCATAACGGGAATACCAGCATCTAATCCATCCTTAGTCTTCTTTTCTTCTGTCTTACACCTTGTACAACCACATAAGAAACCCCAGTTAATTCTCAGCTCATACTTTCTCTCGCTTAATTCATGCTTGGGGTTGACGTATGTAGTGAAGAGCTCTTCACCTACCTTGATATCTCTCTTAGCAGTAACCTTAATACCACCGCTTCTACTCAAAATTTTCACGCTGACATTGGGCTCACAACTGTGATTCAAATGGGATTGAGTTAAAAATAAGCAATGATCCAGATTATTAATATTTACCGTACCCAGTTGAAACATGAACTCATCATAAGAAAGTTCATATCTGGGGAAGGCAGCCAAAAGTAATTTATAGCCCTCTTGCCACATATTTTCCGTTAAGGAACCACCGAAGACGCTACTAGCACCTGGAGTTTCAACAGCCTTTTGGCGAATATCTTGTCTTACTCGGGCCATAGAATCGAAACTCTTCTTGAGTTCACCACTAGGGTCTCTTTTGATATTAGCAGTAATTATCCCCAAAGAATACGCAGCTTGCCATTGATTATCAACACAGTAATTTTCAAATTTCATCCAGGCGTCCTTGTTGATTGATTTGCTATTCATTGACATGTGATATAAACCAGCATGTACGTTGTCAGACTTTTTACATTGAGGAGAGCACCATCTTCCCGAACAAGTGGCACAAGTCACACTCGCAATAGTTGAGATACTGGATCCTTTCAATCTTGATTGGAATGGTCTTGCACACTTAACACAGGCCAGGGTGGCTCTCATTAAACTAACATGATCAATAGGTGCGATCAAGAACAAAGGTTCT
Organism: Nadsonia starkeyi-henricii; assembly: GCA_030560865.1. Lineage (NCBI taxonomy): Eukaryota > Fungi > Ascomycota > Dipodascomycetes > Dipodascales > Nadsonia > Nadsonia starkeyi-henricii. The sequence continues at coordinate 19,151 of JAKTWC010000077.1, forward strand.
TCGCTCCAAAGTTCTTGACCTTCTTTGAAGGCTTTTGTAGCATATAAACCTTTACCCTTGTTTTTGGTAACCTTGAGGCCAACACCAAGAGGCAGTGTGAGATCTTCGCGAGGGAAAGATGTGATCTGACTGACATATTGGAAATGGTGTTGAGTGGTTGATAAACCGTGACTCTTCAAAAGGGTTTTAACACGATTAGGAGATACCTGCCATGAAGGATTTAATTCTTTGATAAGTGCATGAAGTTTAGGAATACCCAAAGTCTCAGTACTAGGGTCGGATTTCCAAAGATCAATCACGGCTTGCACAACCTCTCTTTCATGGGGAACCCGAGGGGCTTCAATCGGGGTTTCGATAGAAATATTGATATTGAGCTCAGAAACGCCCGATTCTAACTGTTCGATAGTCATTACTAATAATTTGAATTAATATAGATTATAAAATCTAAAAATTTAGGTTGAATAACTCAATTTTAATAAAATGAAAAAAAATCAAAATTTTTTAGTGAATGTTGGGCAGTTGAAAAATCTGAATTGAGATCCATTATGTCAACTTCACCGCCGCTCGGAACCTGGTGATCCCAATCGACCCGGCAGGAATGAGCTTATCGCAACGATCACCAAGCCTTCTTGCCAATCACCCCCACGAAACCGCAAGGTAATTTTGACGACAATGCAAACACCTAAATATTTACCAATCAGTAAAAAGATTTTATCTCTGACAAATTTGGAGTATTCGACAAGATACTTGTCTACTAGCAGATATGCATTGAATACATATGTTCCTCCACCACCGAAAAAAGCCCCATCGTCATCCTCCTCTTCAAAAGCGTCAATGCCGACGAAAAGAAAACTTGGGTATGGTGTAGGAGGAATAGTCGCGTTTTTTATAATTGGGTCGACAATTGGGTATTATACTTTGCCCCATGCAATTCCTTCCCTTGTTACGAATACACAGCTCCCCGAACCAGGCTCAACAGAGGAAAGCAACTATCTGCAAAAGCTTGAGGCTCAAATTCGCCAGGTACCAATTGTTCGTGAATTGGACAGGAATCCAGAGTGGAACGTTTTACGTGCCTGGAATTTGATTTTGGAAAATGATAGTCCTACTGGCTTGGTTACGCCGGATTCACACTCTTTCGCTGCCAAACTTTTAGGTAGACCAGGTGGGATCGGTGTACCTCCGATAATTTTTTCTTCAACTGATGAAAATAATTTACCAATGACAGTAACAGTCATTCATTGTGGTACTTACCTTTCTGGATTCCCTGCTATTGTACACGGTGGCATCTTAGGTACATTCTTGGAAGAGACTATGGGTCGGATTGCGTTAAAATGCCCGGAAACTCAATCTTCAGTATCAATTGATAAAGAAAATGCGTCTTCCATTATTTCTAAAGACCAGAGTTTGAAACCCTGGTGGAAGGTTCTCTGGTGGGGTGGTAGCAAAACGGATATTTCAAATACCAGCAGTAATGGCTACAATGAGAAATTCACTGGGTTAAAATCTCTTTCTATCAATTATAAAAACCCTACTTTAGTCGATCAGTTCATTGTAATCAAGGCCAACGTTAAAGAAGTTCAGGTAAGTGAAGGGAAGTACACTATTGATATTGATGGGATTGTTGAAAACACCAAGGGTAAGAAACTAATTGTTGCAAGTGGATCTTATGAAGGTTATACTGAATAAGGTAACCGATCATTTGTGTAATTTTAATTAGCCTTATAATATCTAAACCTTCTCAAATATCAACTCTTGTCATATAATATTTAAACCTTCTAAAAATTAACTCTTAAATTCATTTCAAAGTCTTTTTTATTTATATTGTAGTAATTGTGTCTTTAATCTAAAAAGTACATATATTGTGGCTAAAAAATCAAAATAATAATAACTACTTAAACAATTCTCTCTATATTCATTTTCATTTGCAAAAGTATAAATAACAATACGTTATGAAACTTCAGTGATATGAATAGTACGTATATTATTTAATACAAGCTATTTAATATATCATACAACTATCTACATGAATACCTTCATTAATACCTTGAGTATTTCCGGGAGGAATTATTAGCTAAAAAGAAACGACGTCAATAAATTTGTGTCTATATTATTTGATAATAATATTATATTCAGAATCAAAGCCAAGTTTAGATGAACTTGTTAGATGATGAAGCAATGGCTTCCTGTGTATAATTACCAAAGGTATTGATAAAAAAAAAGATCTTGATATTATCAGACTGTCGATAGAGTGTTCTTGTCCAACATTGTGCTCAGCCTCAAAGGGTGAGGATCATTAGACACCCATTAATGTGTTTGGTAGCTAATATTCTCAGGGTTGAGAAACGAGGGTGAAGCCGCTATTAATGTTGTGGGGCGTTTCCATAATATGTCTCACTTGGATGGTACAATGGCGCAACTTGATCTGCAAGCCCTTAACTCAGTGATTATTACCCAAAGGAATATTCTAAGACCAAGATGAGGGAATCCAGTTCTATGAAGAAGTTGAATGGATTTACTGACATTCGATAGGATAAATAGAGAAAGTGTAGAACAGAAATGAGGGGATAGCATTCAACGAATAGAGAAGTGATACACTAATCTTCAGTAAAGTCTAAGTGAATCTTTGGTTCCCTTTAACGGATCTGAAAGGCCCGTTAAAGCGTGGCAGAGTCGCAGATCGGAGGGATATATATACTAGTTACTTATTCCTGATGATTATTTTTTGGTTCTTGTTTTAAATAATTAATCAATAATACTTAAAATACACGCTGCTATCCTATCACTCTTTTCTGCATTATGTCCAACTCGAAAACCTTCCTCGTCCTGTTCCCACTCCTTTCTAATGTAAACTTTAACCCAATCCTTGCAAATAGTATTCAAATTAGACTCTTGACATGCAAAATCATTACCAACAAGAGAAGAAAAAGTAGGACTTTATAATAAAAGAAATGTTTTGAATGAAATTCCATCTCGTAGCTGGACGAGGTAATCTGACAATCATACCTTGATAATTACCAACCCGTTATAGAAAATCTGATAACAATATAATTTATTAAATATTCAAATAAACATTTATAAAGAAAAATAGAAAAATCAGCAAATAATTTGGCAGGTTGATTCCTTGAGAAAATGGCTATTTGAATGAAGAGAAGTTAAAAATTCCAATCGAGAGTGAATGAATAATAGCAATATACACATTGTGGAAGGTTCGCCGATTTCTAAACACCCAGGTTGTATTTCGCTACCTTCAATTTTTCTTGACTTGCCAAAATCTTTCAAAATCTTCCTCAGTACTAATTTTATATAAATTAATGTACTACTCTTATATAGATTAATGCTGTAAATTAATCTATATAAAATCAGCGCATGATTTTTCAGAATTGATTTGCTCTTATTTATGGCTATGCTATATTGGCCCCTACCCCAAAAATTGAAACTATCAATTGCGTTTATAAGGTTTGAAACTTTTAAGAGAGTTCATGATATTCCCAAAGATTTAAAATGGAAGTATGTCAAGTTTGGTTGCTATGATAAATAGACGTCATGCTCATAATAGCAAAAAGGTCACCGCAGACCACCGAGAATTTTCTAAACATAGCGAACATTGGAATGAAACAGACAGTGAAAAACATTAATGACTAATAGTTTCTTAAAAAGGAATATTAAAGAGAATAAAATAAAGCGACCGAGAAGATAAGAATGTTTTAGATTTAATGCATGCATGTTTAACAACTGAGATAACGTTTAGGTGAAGAACTAATTTTGGTTGGTTTCTAGATTCTTCCAAAGGGATATCAGAGCTCTCCCCCCCTCTGGATCCGACTGAGTAAAGAAATAAGACAGTATAATTGTTATAATGGGGGCATTTGTTAACAAATTTAGCCGAGGAAACGCACTGGGATATTTCGCGATCATAACCCTGAAACAATGTTTATAAATTCTTCCGCTAAGTGAAACTTTAAGGCATTCCGATATGCAAAAAATAAATACTGGGTTTGAGCAATTATGGTAATTAGATTTTCAGAAAGGGAATCATATATAATAACCATAAATCATGAATTTAATAACTTCTGAGTTAGAATTATAATTAACAAATTGAATATTTTTGAAAATTGAAGTAGAAAGAGACTGTAAAATTCCGATACGAGCTGGAAAAAAACCCTTATGAGCGCTTCTTCAGCCCTGTAAAATTGCCAGATGTGGATAGTAGAATATAATAAAAGTAATACCACAATAAAAGAATGGTGACCTGGGGCTTAGAATAAACTCGGAGTAATAAGGAAAATGAAATCAGGATTAGCATAAAAATAATGTGTTTTAACGGCGCTTCAATAAAATTACTTCTTATCTTCGTTTTTCTCCTGTGGAGTCCAAGTATTTTTTTCTGTAGCTATTCTACTTAGAACATTTCCGGAACCATGTATAATGAATATAAAAAATCATACTATTTCCTTCCCATTAGCGAAAAAGAGGTAGAGGGGAAGTATTTCCTTAGATATCCAACTCAAGGGCAAAGCTTCAGCTCTCTTAGGCGTAGATACAATCTAGGATCTGGTGTAGGAAGAATAGTTCCCTTTATGGATGTATAATCAAAGATATTAGCTAATTGATCTACTAATGCACTCCTCTAAAACAGCATGTGGTTACGCGTCATGGATATCACGCGGTTATATCTACCACAAATATGAAACGACTAGTGAAAACGAAATAAACCAAAAATAAAAAAACCTGACAGGAAAAAAAGATTTCGTCTTTTCATTGATGGTTCATTAATGTTCACTTTTAAAATAGGTTTAAATTGATTTTATAAAATTGGATACTATTATAAATATATTTATTGTAATGAATACTTTGTGAGAATCATGGTATATAAATTCTGACTATTATTCATGCAATGTAAGGCTTCTCAGAAAGAACAAAAGCGAAGGCTTTTTTAACCCCTTTGTAACTACGATTAAGTTACTGGTCGGAACAGAATGTAATGTTTCAGTTCTTTTTCGTATATTCATAGATTTTTGAATTTTTAATATCAATTCCAATAATAATTGTATTCATGAACTTACTTCAAGAAAAAATATATATCCTTTGATTATGTAAGCTTCGACAGCTTACCTTTCTCTCGCATATTTCCGAGCCGAGGCGCCATTCTAAATTTACCAAGAAAAAAGCAATTATATTAGGCCAAAATCTACAACCGTAATCAATCAGATTTGGAAACAGGGTGTAGAGCAAGCTTGTGCATATATATATAAATATATAACTTGAACAACGCAATTAAAGCATTTTTTTTAAAAACTTTTACGCTTTCTGTACCGTGGTGGTGTTTTATTTCAAGTTCTCTTTTAGTTTCGTATAATGATGGCTTTAGTGCCTATTAAAGGCGAACTAAAAAATAGCCTCTACTATTCTGAAAGCATAATCAGGTAATTCAATTAAAATCGACTAACCATACTATAAAAATGGGGGCTCTAAACCCCTTGGAATCCCTAACTTTATGATACTCTTTCGAGAAATGAGCGTACGAGGCCTCCCCTTTTCAGATAACCACAACCACTCCCCTAAAGCCGGTTTCAGCTCCTCTGCACGTGAGGTGCATTGGATATCGTGAAAAGCATGTATTATATATCCCCTTAGCTTTCACTAAAATATGATATTTCCTGTATGCGCCATTATGCATCTAAAACCCGAAATTAACAGTTGAAAGTATAATGCGGCGCAAAGCGGGAGTAGTCTATGGAGTGAAGAAGTTGTAGGCACGCACTACAAATTGCTTTTTTGATTAACAATAAGATTCACACAAAAAAGAAATGTTGTAGTGTGAGAGCTGCGTAGTTACAGCCCCCCACCTGCTATCATACCTGAGGCCTTGGAGGAAATCTTTCCGAGTATTCCCACATTATATTTTAGGCTTAATAATATAGTGTAGTGTATCAAAAGTGGAGGTTTAATAAATATATATGAGTATATTTTAGGCCTAACAGTACAGAGAAATGTATCAATACTGGAGCTAATTTGAACATATGTGAATATACCTTGAACTCATTTTAAGTTTGCCATAAAAATAAAAGTGCAGATGGAGACTAGCAGGTATTATTGCGGCGCTGTCCAGAACCTATCCGAAAAGCGGTTTGTTATATTATTTCCAAATGAACGCCTAGGGATCGTACTTGAACCTTATATTACGCCACTCCGAGACAAAGTTTGTTATCTTCGATTCCCCTTTCTTTTCCATCCCCCCCTCTTTCTATTATTTATATAAATACTGACTACGCTGCGCTCAGATGCTCTAGGTTTCCAAAGCTCCATCTTTTTGGCCCATCTATTTCTTCACTCAATAAGTTTTGCCATATATTATTTACCCATAGAAATCATTTATGAAACAATAATGATCGATTTTTATTCGCAATTTAATAATGAGGCAACCATTTTTCAACAGATCCCTTCCTTGGTTTCCAATGACGATCAGCACGTGATGCATGCTCCTTACAATTGCGATCATAATGACAATATTCCTTTCAATTTCAATGAAAGTGCAACCAATAGCAATGATGTACGACCTTCCTTGGCTTATAATAAAAATATGACTTTTCCTGTCTCAACTCCCAGCGAAGCCCTTTCTAGCTATTCGATCACCCCGATATGTATAAATCCGGAGAGCCTCTCCCGATATCCTTATTTTCAGACATTAAAGGAGACCTTAATTCAAGACAAATTTCCTGCTCTACAATATCAAAATGTAAATAAGTCTACATACCACTTGAATTCAAAGAGTGATCATAGTAATTCGTCCGTTCTGCCACCCCTTCCATATCTCAATGACACTCACACTAAATCCGCTTCTAACAACAAAATTAATCACAACTATCCGATAATATTTGGCATGGATGATCTAGCTTCCATCGATGAAGAGCGACGAAGTCCAACATGTTCAGAATTCCCTTTGTTTGATAGTTTAGATTCTTCTGAAAACCAAATTTCACTATTGGATGAAACTCCAAGATCTTCGGTTTCTTCAATATCTCCTGTATCTTCGGTATCTCCGGTATCTCCGGTATCTCCAATAGCATCAATTTCACCTTCCCCTTCTTCCCCATTATCTTATTCGCAACACTATAATAATGGATATGTTGAGCCAATTCCTGCGTTTCCATTTGTACAATCTTCCGTATTGAGGTCTACTGCGCCGAAGGATTACTCTGCAGTTCATCACCCATTTATTCAAAACCCTACGAATCTAGCTCCCACTGAAGTTACTTTCCCTTTATTAGTTAGCATAGAGCTCAACGATGACGATCTTTCTTTATTGGCCGAATCAGTATTAACTCCATTTTGTTCCCCAAATCTTTTGGAGTACCCGAACCTATTAAACTATATGAATCATCCAAATGTTCTAGGTATTAATACACCAGTTACCACTATTTCGCCGCCAATATTGTCATCACAACCTTATAAATGTGAAACAGCATCACAGAAAGTAATTATTCCAGAAGAGATTTGCACATTTTCAAATCCCTTGAATGTTACAGTAAAGGAAGAAAATCAGGCAAGGAGCCCTAATAATGATTTTGAGTCGGTTTCGCCAATAAAACACGAATCAACAACACTCTCAAGCAGTCTGGGCCAAATATGCGAGATAAATATTGGAAAGGAAGATGGCCCCAAAGAATTATATTTTGAAAAAATCAAGGCGAACCATCAAATTTTCAGGAATATTGAAGAATCAAAAAAGAAAGGAGTGTACAGATGTTCTCACTGTACAGAGGGATTTGTAGGCATCAGGGAGTTGGTACACCATCTTGATGAGGAGAATATTCACCGGCCTTACAAATGTATTAAGGAGACGTGTCCCTGGAGTATATTGGGTTTTACTAAACGTGGTGAATGGTGGCGGCACGTAAAACATCAACACAGAGATATAAAGTTTACATGCCATTTTGACGGATGTAATAAAGTCTTTTCTAGGAAGGATAGTTATCAGCGTCATATCAAAGGGATTCATGAAAATGTTAACAGCAGGTTCAATAAAGCTGGAAATAAAAAAAGAAAAAAAGGTTCCAAAACCAAGTGTGTATCCATCAAACCTGCGGACTCTGAAGTTAGACGACAAGATTTATAATACTAAATAAATTTCTATATTAACACCACTACAAAGTTTTAATTAAGCTCTCTGTGTTTTTTATTTCCCAATAAAACATTCTCATTGAACACCGGTTCCTCGCTTGTCCATAGGGTATGGCTTTTTTCTTTTTTCTTTTAGTTACCTTGAACTGGTATCATATCCCTCATGAAAAATACTAATCGCCAAATATATTTAAAAGTTGCGTAATTGAACATTATTTGCTTATTTTCTTAATCAGAAACGGACAACAGCCAAAGATGGTGACTGTATTTTGCGGAGATTTCTTATCTAACAACCCCAGGTTTCTTGAATTTTGCCTAATATGAAGGGATTTCCAATTTTGCTTTGAAATATACGAGCATGTATGTTAATTTAGGTTTTACTGAAAGGAGAAATAAACAGTTAGGTTAGGGCACATGAATAGAAAAGTGGGGGTGCACAGACGTACCTGTGGGCCCAAGAAAAAGAAAGAGAATAGAAGAGGTGGGCATAGCCGAGGTTCTCTCACTTCTTTATGCTATTTAAGAAGAGGTTCAAATAATACCAAGAATAATTTCTTGGCAGCATGCAACCAGTTAAAGTTTCAGCGAAATAACAATAAAAAAAGAAATGTGGAATTGTTTACGTAAATATTCGTATAGAGGGACGAAAATCACCCATAAATTCTAGCTATATTCTAATACTACAAGCCCCGTTTACTGAATATTTGACTATACCGCACCCAAGTAACGGAACGCATATCACTACCAGTGTCTTATAAAGAGACTCGTAATCTTAATAATGACATATGAATATTAAATTTATGGCAATTAATTTTTCTATAGAGTGAATTAATATGTAATAAAATAAAGGATTACTTTTCGGGATTTTCAATCAGATTAGTGATATTATAGTTATTCTAATACTTATAAATTATTAGATATAATTAGTATACTTTCTCCATCAAAGAAGACAAAGGAAACTCACTGTCGCTATTATTGGTGCCGTATAAAGAACCAAATAATGACCAGATAATGACCAGATAATGACCAAATAATGCTAGTTTGGATGTACACTTCCGGGTAGCTTCTTAACACCGGATAGAAAGTGTAATGTAGTTGCATATGTGAACCAAAGTCTTAAAGTAAAGGATTAGAATGGTAGTAGTGGGTTAAGTTGAAAAACAAGCAAAAAAGTATTGATTATTATGCACCGTACTAAGTCTAGCTTGAATACTGTTCGAAGTATCGGGGGAAGGATTCCACTAGGAGACGAGTCAGACATAAACAGAAATGGGTGATAGAACAGCAGTGTTTGTAGTCCAGATGTAATTTATTAACATACCAGATATTCTCATAATCATCCGAGGGGATTAATTTAGTATTCACAATACTAATACTTGCAAAAGGCTAAATATGTGCTAATATATGAAGAAAACCAGATAATTTAGTTTACTGATTCAACACTAATAATATCTTTAATTGGATATATATTGGTTAGGCATCTAGCATTTAATATCAGGGTTTCTTCCTCTTGCCAGTGAGTTGTTCTAAAATCCAAATGCCATACATTTATCTCAAGATCTTTAGATAATTTGCGAGTAATTTAATAATATTGATCTCGAGTTTAACGAACCCCAAAAAATACAGAAACAAATACAATTTCAGGATGATAAATTAAATCATTGAAATAACCTTCATTGCTTGACAGGAATATATCATATCATATCCGCGCAAAGGACTGGAAAAGCATTTTCATATATTTTTTACACACACACGAAATCGATATTGTCAACTTAAAAATTCATTAATAATTCATTAAAAACTCATTAATAAAAAAAAAGATAATCGAAAATAATTCACAGAAAACGCTGTTGTACGATTCACGGAACTATTATCTTATCGCTTTTCCGCCTTGAAGAAGATTTATGATTCACATGCCGCTTTTAAGAAACAACTGGTTTTTATGTGGTCTTTTCGGTGTTTCAAAAATGAAACAATAAAAGAAAATTCAAGTTAAGATTCAAGTTAAGATTCTAAAACTAATAGTTTATGCTGTTAAATGAGGTTAATATTTTACAAGGGGTAACTATTAGAAGTATGCGGTTTTGCATGGTTTACTTGGTTTGCTAATTTTCTGAAGTATGGGAGATAAAATCTTCCTTTTATTACATTTTGTTTAAAAGGACGTTTCCATATCTATATATAATAGGAAATGAGGATTAGTAAATAAATAGTTTACCTTAAATTAAAAATAATTTAAATAAATAGATACACAAAAATGCGAGTATCAACCAAGTTATTTATTTGAGGTTTGAGGTTATTTAGAATAGTATATATGAATGAAATCTTTGTTTAATATTAGAAAAATAACTTAGGGATCTATAATTATAATATTGCTATTTTAATCCAATTAAAATCAATAGACATTTTAACCTCCAATAAATTTAACCAATCTGAAATTCTGGAAACCAGGGAATAAGTTTCTATTATATTTTTTGTTATTATGTGTAAATATATATACGAAGCAGAAAATTTGAGAAAAAAGTCCCAGCTAAATTTTCAAGATTGCCTTCCTCCCTTATAACCAATTATCCATGGATGAAACAATAGCCCCAAAATAGAGTCATTTTTCCAATAACTCATATTTAATTCCAGCGAAAAGGATTTTTCAAAAATGCATCAACTTTTGAAACAATAAGAATCAACATACAAGGGGGATTTCTTCACTAAGTTCCTTAATAATAGATATTGCCACTATTATCTGTAATTAACCGGTAAGAGCCTTTATTAGATTCTAAACATTATCTATTAACTTATAATAGAATCATTCAAACCACCTGACCTATTTTTGAAAACTGTTTGATCGAGAAAAGAACATGAAACCGCATTTTTGGAGGATCTAAAATATATCAAATTTATATATCACCAAAAAACCCTCAATCTAAGAACCTGATGATGGAGAGGAGGGACTCAAAATTTACTCTTCGGAAGGACGAATATGGAATAAAAAACTTAAGGCTGGTATTTTTCGGTTTGATTTATTGCATTATTGTCATGTTAGGTTTTTTATCTTCATACCAAATAAATGCGCGTTTAAATGGAAAAAAACAAGAAAACAACATAACCTGAATGGGCTAAGAAACTTTGGCGAATTTCTACACCATAATTGCCTTAAATCCATCAATATGTTACAAACGCCCAATTCATAGGTAGTTAATAGGTAATTGAATATTTGTTATAACAGATTAAGTTTTATTTCAAAAAAATTTCTAACCAAAGAATACAGTCCGAGGATATCAAAACCCTCTAAGGATTTAACGCCTCCTTTATGAGTGCCATATATGCCATTGCTATCTTTTCCTGCAAGCAATGCTACATAACACTCGAGACTATAACGAATTAATAGACAAAAGATTACACATAAAAATTATATTATTGTTTGTGTTCAGTGTTTCAGAATAAGGTGATGCTGAGACCCTCAGAACATACCAGTTGTTTATGTAGCAAGTCCTGGGTTCAACAAAAAAATAGACACACCGGAAGCGAAATTACGCCTCCCTCAGATGATTATGATGATATAAATTCTACAATTGTTGCGAATGTTGCGAATGTTGCGAATGTTTTAAAAGTTTGGTGTTCATTTTTTTTTGGAGTTATATTTCATGAATATCTCGTGATGTTTACTAGGGTTATTTGATCATGAGGAGGCATTTTTATCCGAAATCCCTGTTTTATATGTGCGGCTTCTCCGGCATGTTTATGTCTCCTGAAGACAAAAGAGGTATTATAATTTATTAGATAAGCAGCCACTTCACTGCCGAGCATGCATGTTTCACCAGCAGATACGTCGATACGCGTCTATCACTTGGAATCAATTCAAAATTAAAGAATTAGAAATGGAAATCAAGAGAAAATAGGGTTAAAGAAAAATTAAATTTTCATTGAAAATTAAATATTCAAATTAAATATATTTTAAATGATCGAATCCTAGAGGCTCTTAAACTATATAGTTGAGGAATTAGATGATGAGGCTTAACGCCAGGTGGTGGAAACACTAAGGGAGTGCTAGAAATTTCCAAGACTTGTCTGAATTTTGTTTTGGATGTAAGCCATTGAATTTCATGGCAAAGGAAGGTGATGGAGGAAGTCATTTGAAATGGCGCAGTTTGATTTCCTACGTTTTTTAGTCTTATGAAAATGATCCACTTCAGTACTACCACTGGATTATAAAATTACAATAAGTGTTACAAGAGTGCGAGTAATACCGTTCTCAAATGATATATTCATATAAATTTACTAGATCACTACGCACTAATCATTCTAAAACCAAATATCCCTACTTTACCATCGAATCCAGTAGTAAAAGAATGAATTTAAAAAATAAGTTTTGCTAAGGCCAGAAAATTTTAACAATACCAGGGTTGACAAGATATCAAGATATGAATGTAGCGTAATGAAATATAAGCTTCTTTACGACTTACTGTCATTATAGTAATGGTGAGCGTAAAAAAAGGCAGGGAGTAAATCTGAGATGATATTCCTCCATTATCATATATGAGGACTGTTTTTGATTATTGATGTAAATTTATTCTTCCATAGAAAAAAACAACCTTGAAACCCTCTTCATCATTCTGGCCTCTTAAAATTGTTTTTTGCTAATTTCATCATTCTGGCTGAGGTTTTACCGGTAATTTGGGGTAACTTGGATGTGAGTGTATTTAGGACTATTTGTTGATTAGGGGATTATCGAAGCTAGGAAGCAAAGTATGGTATAACTAGTTCGAAAAGTAAAACCATTTAATGGACTGTTTCATTTATAGCAACACAGAAGTCTAAATACGATTTATGGTTCACCAATATTTGAAAGACATGAACTGTGTGTTTAAAATTTCTATAATTGTTATCTTCAGTCGATTCTAAAGTGGAAAATTTGCGTTCCTGGAGTAGCAATTAACTTCAGTATTTTATGTACTTTATGAATTAAAAGAAATCGAAATAGTCTAAAGCCAATGTAAAAGCATAAATATAGTAATTTAAGTAAAAACCTCTTACTAATGCACTTTTTAATAGCTCATGTTTGAACCAAGTTGATTTTCTCGTCCCAGCAGAATACTAGCTTCTAACTTCATGTATATCATATGTCGCAACCTAAACAAAAGGAGGATAATTTACCCGTAATTTCAATATATTGATTACACTTTTATCTTCTTTAAAGATTTGAAACACGCCCCCCCTCCCCGAGATAATGCAAGTGAAAACTTCTTCACATTATTACTTGAAGGTTGTCTCAAAAGATATATCTAGTGAACCCATTTTATTATAATTATTCTTCTAATTTTGAATTATTCCGAAAAGTTCCCACTATTTACGATTAAGGTTCCATTCAACATACTATCCTCGGTTCAAACCTTTGTGACATTATTATCTTCCACTGAAGAAGTTAATTTTTAACTAATTAATTAATCAGGTAAATCAAATTCGGCGAAAAGATATTAGTCCAAGGCCAAATCCGAATAATATCTTCTATTCTACTTCATTAGCAAAATATTAATTACACTGGTCAATAACAATAACCGTCCAAATAAACCCGGGCAATCCCGCACCTTTGGATTTCACAATCATTACTCAGAAAAAAATGCTAAAAACGAATACAATCTAAATAAAGTTAATACAAAACTTTCTGTTACTCAAAATTAACTCTTTCGCCCGAAAATTCAGAAATCAAAACTCGGGGCGGGCAAATTTAGTGAAGACACCTATATTATTCCTGCTTGCCCCTCAAATAATAACTTTGAAAGAAGAACTGCGCCAATTGACGTCTTTGCTTACCACTAGCTTCAATAATATATTTTGCCCCTTTTTCTATCTATAGCGAAAGAAACGGCATCAGCTAGCTTATCTCTCTTCATCTGATTTATAAAATAATTTTCACAAATGCTTTATAGAATCAAGGAAATCACAACCCCAACATCTGATCTTCAAATATTTTGGTTTTTGGAATTTTTTGGTATTTTGATTTTCGGCATTTTGATGTTCAGTCTTTTGATTTTCAGTCTTTTGAGTTAAATGTGATTTCCAGAATTTTCTCATTTGGACAGAAATTTTCTCTTCGCTAGAGAAGAAAGTCGGTGATTAACGGAGATCGAGACGCCTACCTATATTCGCCTTCAAAAAGCTGCAGGAGATTCTAAACCAGAATTGTACCAGAGTCAAGCAAACTAGAAGAAAATCGTATGATCTTTTTATTGTTTTGATGGCAGGGCATGAGACATTAGTATAATGTCTCAAAACAAGGTGATACATCATAGTACTATTAGGGCACCCTCGCATGCCTTTAACGGAGGCTGAATGCAGCTAAATAAATCTTGAAACGTTGGTGGCGAACTTCTACGCTAGGGAAAGAGTTAATGACTTCTGCCTGGCTTGAGTCATCCGCTAATTTTTTTAAGATTTGACTTTAACGGAGTTTAATGTTTCATTAATTTATTGGATCATAATTTATCGATATTGACGATGCTTTTTAGGGTCCGAGGAGCTTTCGTGTTGAAACTCCCAGTTTTACTTGAGCAACTAATACATATATGATATGCATAAGAGATAGCCAGGTTTATTTTTATTAGGTAATATCTAATGCCATTTCACAGCACGCATACTCACTAATGCTTATCTTATCGGATAAATCTATATTAAATGAAGGGCTCCTGATATTGATCTTCGGTACATTGCTGTTGCATTCCGCTGGAATAAGTTTCTTTGAAACTCATTTGGAGTCCATAAGAGAATCTTAGCGCTTGGAATGTTAGGTGCAAAAATAGACTTTAGACTTTAGCATAAGGCATATGGGGCAGAATTTGATTAAAAGACGTTTTATGTACCTACATTGTGTTTATGCTTAGAAGCAACGGAATTAATTACCCAAAATCCCACTTGGTAATTTTCACTATATATTATGGATGAGAAAGGGTAGTGGCGGATATGAGGTATGGGGCATAGGGCATCGGGTAAGTATGAGTCTCACTCAATTTTATTAATTCCTATACAGGGCACAGAATATATATATGTATATATTCCGTTTGCGAATTCTAACATACACACCTGGCGATGCTAATTTTAAGTGACTTAATGTTAACGCTATGTCCTAGAATATACTTTGTTACAGGGTTTCAATTATTTGCAGAAAGATGATTGAAAGGAGGATGATTGAACAAAAAATGATGATACTTGATTTGAAAGATGACATGGGCCGTTATTTTTTTCTGGCTGCCTGCCTCTTGAATTCAAGTAGCAACCAAATTTCCTCATTTTTTGGAGCGTACTCAAGGCTACTTGAGGAAAACTAGCTGCCGTGCACCTGTGACTACACAAACTGATTATAATAAGTATATTATTTTGTTAGAGCTGGCAACAATTTAGAAAGGATAACTGGGGCCACTCTAGGCATATTTAATCAAAGTACGTGGAGGTAAATCATGAACCATTGGGGCAGCAGTATGTTCCTAAGAAGAGGACGCAGTTTTTCACTCCCTCATGCAAATAATGGGAGTAGCCTTGGGTAGAAAAACTTCGAATTACCTTCTAGTGATTTATCCCTGGTTCTTTGGTAAAACAACTTCTGGCCTTACTAACGATGAATATACATTGTGAGGTTTGGGCTTATCAGCTATGGAATTGATTGATTTCCTTTTTTCCTGAATCAATTTCAATTTGGTGTATTTGATCATTGTGATAGTATTTAAAAAATGCGCATGACTACGCGTACGTTTGACGTGAATATGGAAGAAAGAATAAATGAGCCATCACCCCTATCCCGGAGTTTTAGTACACAAATTGGAGAGTATATGTGTCTTTGCCGAAGGCTATCCTATCCCATCCGAAGACGAAATTGTCCGATAAATTGTCACACTACTTCATCTTCATATTGCGCCGCTACTATATCAGTATCCAGCGGAGAAGGTAGGAGGAAATTACGGTTATGAAGGTTAGATATAATATTGTTGTGGATGTGTATCTAATACTTTTATATATGTTATATTTTATATCGTTAAGAGAGAGCCATGCCAAAGAGAGTGGTCAAAAGATACCTTCCAAATGACGTCTTCCTAACCTTCGGAAGCGCTGACTAATGTAACAATAACTAATGTACTAATATATATATTTAAGCTCTAATTTACTTTTTTCTATATTGTATATAGTATATATTATCTCAAATATGGGTGGCAGAAATATCATCAGTAGGATTAATATTTACTATCTTACCGGGATTAAGGATGCCCAGGGGGTCAAAGGACATTTTAAGATGACGCATTGTATCAACACCAGTCTGACCGACTTCGTTAAGTAAGAAGGAACGTTTACCCAAACCTACACCATGTTCACCTGTGCAAGTACCTTCAGCTTTAAGGGAACGATCAATCATACGGTGAACAATATCTTGCGTGATACCATGTTGTGTCTTAGGGTCAAACATAATAATAGCATGGAAATTACCATCACCAACATGACCCACGATTGTACCATACAGGCCGTTATCAATAATATCTTGCTTAGTCTCCGAAACAATTTTACTTAATTGTGAAATAGGGACGGCAGCATCGGTAGTCCAGGCATGGGAACCAGGGGGTGCCACGTCAAAGGTAGACCATAAGGCGTACTTACGGGCAGACCAAAGTTCCTCTGCTTCTTCTTCATTAACTGCAAAGTCGAAAGAGATGGAATTATATTTAGCAGAAATTTTTTTAACTTGTTCAATAGTATCACGAACACCATTTGGGGTACCAGAAAATTTAAAGAAAATGGTGGCATTTTCAGACCAAACACGTGAGGTTTGACCGGCTTTATTAATACATTTCATCATTTCATCATCAAGAAGCTCAACGGCACCAACAACAATACCCGATTGGATAACCTCCTGGGCTACCTTAGCAGCGGCATCAAGACTCTTGAAGGGTACAACGGCTACAGTTTCGTTTTGAGGCAAAACACTGAGTTTAAGGGTAGCTTCAGTGACAATACCTAAAGTACCCTCACTACCAATAAACAATTGAGTAAGATTGTAACCGGCGGCAGATTTTCTGGGCCTATTTTTGGTTTTGACAATTGTTCCATCAGCCAATACGACGGTCAAAGAGGCCACATTTTCACGCATAGTACCATATCTAGCGGCATTGGTACCGGAACAAGAAGTACCAATCATACCACCAATCTGGGCCCCTGGGCCGGGATCAGGAGGGAAAAAAAGACCATCCTTTTTAAGAGTTTCATTAAGATCTTGCCATCCGATACCGGGCTGAACTACCACATCTAAATCATCTTTATGCAAGGTCACAATTTTGGACATGTTACGAAAATCAATGGAAATACCCCCTTCAGTAGGAGTGTACTGACCCTCGAGAGAAGTACCACCCGAATAGGGCGTGACGGGTACTCTATACTTATGAGCTACTTTAACGATCTCTGAAACTTGGGCAGTAGAATTGGGCAAGACTACCATTCTAGGACGTTCACCTTCCTTGGCATGATGTGTATTGAAGAAGGAGTCAGAGTGAGTATCGAGCTCGGAATCGGAAGTAGAATAGTTAGATTCGCCGACAATTTTAATAATCTGGGCAAAGGCAATTTTAAGACTGGCTTCGTCCGCATATTGAGGCGCAGTCAAGCCTGAGATTGGTGAAGTAGACTTGTTGGATGAGTTAGAAGCGATAGCATCAAGCGGAGTGGTGGTGGGGTTGGAAGTAGAATACAAGGAGCCAGCATATAAGCCACAGGCGAAAACAGCACCAGCACCGAGAAGATATTTAAGGGGAGAACCGCTAACCGCCGGATTTTGAGTGGTTTGATTACTCGAGGATGAAGATGACTTGAAACGTTTACCAATTGATTGGGCCATCAAACGTCTATTAGTGTAAACACCACCCAGTCCATTGGATCTACTAAACCGAGATACAGATCTGGTAATGCTAATCATCTTAATTTAAGGATCGAAGGTGATTAATTAAGATACCAGAAGAGAGAAGGAGAAGGAGAAGGGGAAGGAGAGAATGGATTTAAAAGGAACCCCGGTTAATTCATGCCACTAGCTTCCTCATTTGACGCACGATAGACACCAGAATATCTCCGGTCGTTATCTCCACACCATGGGGACCCTAACCCTTGTTGATTTCAAGCCAAGCCGTGAATCGCTTGGTTCGGTGATTCGACGCATTGATTCGAGCGATTAATTAAATCCACACTGCTGTCCACCGTTTGCGCGAAGCGTCTAGTGGTTGGCTGACCATGAATGGTTAGTGTGTCCTGGATTGGCGCGTCCTCCAGTTTTCGCCTTTTTATGTGAAGTTCAACTGGTGCCTGGATATTCTGTAACACAATTGTCCAAGGACATTGTGACTTGTATCTCATTTAAACTAAGTAAATATTCTACAAATTATTCTGATTTCTTTTGTCTTCTTCATTTTCATGTTCACATTGAACTAACTGCGTGGTGCTCTTGCGTTATTATTTATTCTTCTTCCCCTGCTATTGAACCCCGAGTTTACCTCTAGGCTTAAACCATACACGCTTCAATTATACGAGGTCATGCTATCATGAAGGGGATAATTGAGCCACTTGGCCAGCAAGTCTGCGATGGACATAATGCCAAGATAGCGCCAACATAACGCCAACACTCACAAAACCAAAGAATAAAAACCAAGCAGCACTGTCTGTGGGTAAATTAAAATTCCGTTGAGGTCTCTTTATTATCAAATTATGAATCAATTACGACCAAGTCATCACTTGGCTTGTGGTGTACATGTTCAGACATTTTTCTTAGTCGTTCCTGATGTATCCTCCGTACGTGATCACATATAATCATGCGATATTTGGCCGTACGGATGCCAACGAAGTTTATCACGTGAGGCCCGATCAGGCGTGGTGTTATGAGGCGGAGGCTCAGCGGCTTACGCCGCATCTATCCCGCCGCTTCATTTCAGAGACCAAATCTTGACCTAAAATAAAATTGTAACGAAAAGAACGTAAATTCAACATCCTTGCAAAATGCAAACTTTGGCATAACAGCTTCTCCTATAAAAGGTGGCCGCGTGTTTCAATAATAGCAATGACCTTACCTTAACTAAGTGTCGCGTTTATGACCGTTCACTATTTAAGATCAGGGGTTTGAGGGCTGGTGCGCTCTTCTCTGGGGGAAAATATAAAGTGGCATGCACAAAAAAGACCAAATTGCTCAGTACTGTATGCTGTGCTACAGCCCCAGGCTACCTTTGGTTGACCCAATTTCCTGAATTGAGAATAAACGTAGATAGTAGATAGTAAAAGACCGAAACAGAATGATATATGCGACAGTCGCCCCCATTCTATAATATTGAACTGTTATCGATTAATTTCCTTTCATTTTTAATATAAACTACCAAAAATTCCCTATACGAGGCATTCGACCCGTTTATTTACCCTCCTTGCCTAGCCTCACTGGAGGTTTAATACGAGAGTTTACGATTTAAACGAGCGGAACAATGCCTGCTTATTAAGCAATCTCCCTGCTTTAATACTTATGGCCTAATAATAGGGTTTCTTGAGGCTTTTGACCGCCAAAATGATCTGATCTCGTCGTATACGATCTGAGCTGATTAAAACTTTCACGAGCTACTATGATGTATATATATATTTATGTAGCGTATATTTATAATTTCCCTCTAGATATAAATACCTGCTTCACTCCGCTGTAGATTTATTAAATCAACCATTCCATCTTTATCTTAACCTCAAAAACTATCTTATTATTTACCTATCATGGACTACATTAGAGGCAATTACTCTACTGTGGCTGCTACGGCAACTTTTCCTACAGATCGTGAGCTATATCTTATTGAACGAGCATGGATCTCCTTTTACGCTTATATGGGGAATGATTTAGTCACTACTGGCATTTTATTCTTTTTAATTCATGAGAGTATTTATTTCGGACGATCCTTGCCATGGATGATTTTAGATTTTTTCCCCGGTGTCTTTGGTAAATGGAAGATTCAGCCCCAAAAGATGCCCTCTTTCAAGATTCAAATGGAATGTCTCAAGGATGTACTGATTGCTCATTTATTAGTAGAGGCTATCCCCATTTTAGCTTTCCATCCACTCTGTCAACATTTAGGTATCTCACTTGATGTACCATTCCCGAATTGGAGGCCCATGGTATTACAACTAGCTGTTTTCTTTGTGTTTGAAGATGCTTGGCATTTTTGGTTTCACCGATTACTGCATTCTTCATCTTATCTTTACAAAAATGTACATAAGCAACACCATAAGTACGCCGCGCCCTTTGGTTTAACAGCTGAATACGCTCACCCGGTTGAAGTGGCCCTCACGGGCGCTGGTACGGTCGGGGCCCCAATTTTATGGGCTTACTTCTTTGGTAATATTCACATGATCACCATCATCACTTGGGTGGTTTTGAGATTATTACAAGCTGTAGATTCTCATTCGGGTTACGAATTCCCTTGGTCTTTACATCACTTTCTTCCCTTCTGGGCCGGTGCTGAGCATCATGATGATCACCATCGTTTATTTACCGGTAATTACGCTAGTAGTTTTAGATGGTGGGATTACCTCTTAGGCACCGAGTGTAAGACCACAGTTGAAAAGAGATCTGGTACAAACACAAAAAAATATTTATAGTTAAGATATATTTATATCTTTTATTTTTAGAGCTTTTCAAAATAAATTTCGCATCCTCCTATCCTCTTAAGGAAATGTAAATATTTTCATATCATCCCGTAAGTTCAAGTTACTGGCCCAGACTCGGGTTTTCATTCATGTTCTGATTTTTGGTTTTAGGCCTTAGGTTTTTTGGGTTTTCTGTACCATTTTTTATAGAGGGGTTTTGATGGCGACGGCTAATTAGGGTTAATTTGGGGATGACGTATAGTTCCCAAACTAAGCTTATATTGAAAAAAAAATTTTAAAAGCAACAAAATTCCCTGCTTTGGTAAAGGATAATTAATTTTACTAGATTATCCGATTATCCGAAAATGCATCTGTTTTCGGTTTTGTGGCTGTGTGGATTGCTAATGGCTAGCAATTCCACCCCTTCTCTCCCATAGATTCACATACTAGAATGAATTTTCACTACTTTAGAGAGTTTTTAGATCTCGGAACTTCCGATAGATACAATGTTTTGGCTGTATCAGGTACTATGGGGTTAAACTAGAAAAAAAAAGCACAGGTGATATAGATTGGTAATCATAACTGAGTAGAATTTATTAAATAATATTTGCTATATAGATATTGGTTACTTCTATATATATAAGAATAAGTTTCTAGTTTTAATAAACATATCTGAAATCGGGATTTTGCTTATCAGTTAAATCAGCGAATTCAATGTTTTCCATCTTCTTATAACTATCGCCAAGAGCTTCACGAGCGGCATCACGCTTGCGATTCTCATTCCAATAGATATAGTATAGTCCTACCATGACTGCCATTTGAACAGCATAACAGACCACAATACCAATCTTGGCGCCTAGGTAAAAAGGAGCATCTCTGGCTAGGAAAGTTTGGGGCCCAACGATATTTCCTGCACAATATGTGAATAGATAGATAGCATTGACGGTAAGCTTCTTGGTATGACCAGCAGAATTTGATGCAAACATGGATAAAATCATAATCATACCACAAGGTGCTACACCAAGTAAGTAGAGGCCAGTTAATTGAGCTTTTCCATTTTTGGGGAAGGCTAAAAGACACGCAGCCACCAAGGATAATATTGTTGTCATCAGAGTGATAGGGATTCTATGTTTAAGGTATTTCACCATGTAAGGAAAAGCGATGCAACCAACTAGGTAAACTGCCCCAGTGGGTGTATTCATTAATAGACTCTCTTTTGCTGTGAATCCAAAAGTGGTATTAAGTAGAATGGCACCAAACGTGGATGTACCACCATTTGGAATAGTACCGCAAAAACAGATAATAACAAATATCCATGTGGTAATATCAGTAAAGGCTTCTTTAAATTGATCCCACTTAAAAGTCCTATTACCGAAGCCTTGGTTATTTGTTCTAATTCTCTCAACCACTAATACCTTTTCTTCTTCAGTCAAAAACCAAGCTTGAGTAGGATAATCAGGGATGTGAACAAAGATAAGAATGCCAAAGAAGATAGTAATCACACCAGTGATGATGAATAAAATCTTCCAAGCAGGAAGAGAAAAGGTGTGGCTGTTATTGGCTAAACCAAAAGCGATTAATCCACCCAAAACGTTACCGAATCCACTGAAGGCAAACCAAATGGCAGTTCGTAAGAATTGTTCCTCTCTTCTGTACCATTGACTTGTCATGATGACAAAAGCTGGAGTAACAGCTGATTCAAACATACCTAACAAAACACGCAGAACCATAAAACCGGGATAATTTTTAGGTACAGCATGCATACAAAGGATAAATCCCCAAATAACAATGAAGGTACTCACACATTTGGAAACAGGAAATTTTTGAAGCAAAAGAGTTGCTGGGAAAATAAAGATCAAATAGCCAAAGTAGAACGCAGATCCTGTCCAGTTATACATTTGGCCTACCATGTGTAGATCTGTCCGAAGACCCATAACAGCAGCGTACGAAGTTGAAGTTTTATCCATAGATTGAAGAGCGTACATCATACACATAAGTGGACACATGTAAAAATCAATTTTTCTCACTAGTCGTTTATTGGTCTTTTCATCGATTTCAATTCTGTCGCCAGAGACAAATTTCATAGCATCGTCCATCTTACTGATTTCAATTCTGTCACCATTTGGCGACATAACTGAAGTGATTACTTGACCAAGGACCTTCTCGTCATCAGAAGGCACTGCTTCAGTGAAAGTTTCTGGTTGGATTTTATCCTCGTTAATGGAGGAAGTTCGCATGATTATCTTGGAAGCCTGCTAGTTTGGTGATTAGTAGATTGGGATTATCGATCTTTGTGGATACCTAAAATGAAGTCAAATGAATTTCACGTTATTTCTCCTAGAATTTATAAACTATCATTTTTAGTATATCCTCAATTAGTGAGTAAAATCGTTTAGGGGTTTTTAATATTTCCCCACATTATCAATACATCGGTCGGCATCTTTACCTATTTTTAGGCGGATCCCCACAATTCACACTCATCTCACAACTGTCGGTGCGGCTCTAATCTGGGGCCCCGGGGCCTTTTCGGTTCGTGGGGGATCGCCCCTTCGGCATAACGTTTTGCTTTATCTTATGCTTAGAAAACTTTATCTGTGGCTCTAATTTTTCGAAATTTGCCTTCCGTGTAATAGAATTACGTAGGCATCAGCCAATTTCAGCCACTTAGCTTTCCGATCAAAGCTGAGTGAGAAAGGAGTCCTGCGCCAAGCCGGCACATTCCCCTCTTGCTAGCTCTTGAATAGAAAGCCAAATCTTGAAAACGGATGTGTATTAGAAATAATATATATTTCCTCAAGCAGTCACAAACCTATACCAGCCTGTACCAGCCTTTGTTTTTTCACCCTCTTTTCAAACTTGAGTCAGCAAACTTGAACACGCCCAAGCTATTTGAAAAGACAAAGAGTGACAATTTGTGCAACAATCCCCCATTACCCCACACTCTGTAACAGTATTTGTAACTTTATTCCGAACCTGAATTATCCATTCGGAAGACTTTTTCCGAGTGCAATATTACAGGAATCTTTTAGTTGCTTAACTTTAAAATTAAATATATTAGCTCTGGGAAGTGTTCTCCAGTAAAATACTGAACCTCAATGGTACCTCTTTTTCTAGTAATAGGATTCTATTAAAAAGTTTCTGATATGATAAAAGAAATTAACGATTGATTAGTTAAATAATTGATACAGAGCGTGGAATTTTATAAAAGATGATAAGTAATAAGATAACAGGGAGCTCTCAGGGGTACATAAAAGATCAGTAAGTGTACCTGAAATAAGGTTCTGTTTGGCGGTGTAGCCAAATGCGGTATTAGGCAAGCAAAACAGCACCAAATTTCGTAAAACCGCCATTGGGAATAGTGCAGCTAAGAGATAGATTCCATATTCCTGTAATTATTAGCTAGGTAAGGTAGTCGTATAGATTGATTTTGTATTTATTTAACTAAATATGTTTGAGTTTAATAATAAACAGAGTAAAGGTAATCAAAAACGATATATATTTCATTTGGAATTTATTCTCGTGCCGTATAGGGGAAAGTTGTTGAAAACAAAACTTATTTTCTCCGTAATTCTGAGCCCTGCATCTAATTTAAGCCTGCAATCCGAATCTATAGATACTAAATACCGGGATTCCCGGCACATTTGGCAATCCGGTCGGCCGGGAGCCCCAATGTTAAGTGTTTCCAAACGAAGCGCTTTTCCCACATGTATCAACCGGTGTTTCATATCTGGGAGTAAAAATTCTAAAGAATCAGATACTTTGTAACTCTCTTGATATACCACATTGTTTTCTGATATTCTGGAGTTTCGATCGGTGCTATCCTGCCTATACTCCAGCTTTGGGCTGGCGCTTAACCGTGATTCCTCAGCCGTGCAATCTGAGGTGGCTCTGGCCATCATCGGCTCTGGAGGTGGCCCTTACCCTAACCTTGATCACTTCTTTGGCTCTCATCGTGGTTCTGTGTCGTCTGTTAACCCTTGTGTGCTTAAGCATCGCCTTGAGCCTTATTGCTTGCCGCTTATTCCCCGGCACATACACACAATTCGACATTTATTTTGCATTCTATTTTCATATGAATGGAAAGCTGACGTACTTGACGTGAGTTAACTTGGTGCAAATTCAAGACCTTCAGGTTATGATTTTCAGTAGAGAAAAGCCTTGGGTCTTGGGGTTTCAGTTCGTTATGACTTTTCCCCACTCAATCAGTGTAACATTTCTAACTTTTCACTCCTACAAGCATAATTGTTTTTTTCATTTTTCCTCTTCATTTTTGGGACTCTAATTAAAAAGCGAGAAATGGTCTGAAGTCACTAGCCAATTTGCATCATTTCATGAGCTACAATCTGCTCTTAGTAATGGGCGATACACAATTGATTCAGCTTATATGAAAAAGGCACCCAAAGATAATGCCAGTAGCTTACCGATGAATGATGACAGTGCTGAGAAAGAAAGTTATAGTGCCGTAGGGAGATCGCTTTTCTGGCGGGTGTTTTTATTGAAAAGAAATTTAGATTTGAACCAATTGGTCCAACAGGTCGAAATTGGCCGGATCCAGTATAGCACGTTGCGTACCAAATTTAAATGTGATCAAGTGTTGAAAAAACTAGATATTCAAGCTCAAAGTACCGATATTTCTGATAACATTGCTTCGCCTCCGTTAAACCGAACAACGGATCATATTACGTACGCCTCCGATGCCGAAGAACTAGGAGAACTCCAACAGCTGGCGTATCAAATCTCTCAGGACGTTAACCGATCCTTTCCAGATATGCCCTTTTTCCGAGATCATAAAGTTCAGAATTATTTATTTAATATGCTTTACGTATATGCCAACCTAAACCCAGATCTTGGTTATAGACAAGGCATGCATGAATTGGCCGGTCCAATATTATATGTCGTAATGAAGGATGCAATTACGCCCTCGACTACAGGGCCGCAGGTTGATCCCAAAGATTCAACAATATCTAATAATATATCACTATTGCTGGATTTCAGTCATGTAGAGCATGATGCGTATCTTTTGTTCAACGCTGTAATGCAGGTGGCTCATGAATGGTATGCTTTTCCCACATCATCATCTTCGTCATCAGCGCCCATAATCGATAAAGCACAATACATACAATCACATATCCTACGTATCGCAGATGCTAAGCTTGAAAGAACGCTGTCTTTGACCGAGATTGAACCTCAGTTATGGGCAATCAGATGGATCAGGCTATTATTTGGGAGAGAGTTTCCTTTTCAGTTTACTCTTTCTTTGTGGGATTCACTATTTGCAGTTGATGGTGATACACTGGAGTTAGTGGACTATATATGTGTTGTGCTGTTATTAAGAATTCGTTGGAAAATTGTGGCCTCATCGGATCAAGTATTATCTAACGAGGTGCCTACCCCCGATGATATTATGATGACATTGTTTAAATACCCACTGTACGATGATAATGGGAACCACGATGGGGATCAGCTTTTGTCTACAGTAACGGAACCTTGGCGAATCGTTTCTCATGCCATTTTTCTGAAGTCACATTTGACCCCCGATGCTGGTAAATTCATTCGTGATCAGTATAGTCATATATGGCGTAAGCCAATTACTAAGAGTGGATCTGACACTATAGTTAATCGATCGTCTACATCTCAGCTTCCAGCTGTTTTATCTTCAGCTTCAACATCATCAAAAAACCTTCGTTATTTGGCTGCCAAGGTATCCAAGTCAAAAGAATGGTATGCATTAGATAAATTTGTTAGGGAAAGGGTAGAAGAGGTTAGAAGTAAAGCCGCTGATTATGATATTCAAGATGTGATAAATAACCCATCCACGGTGGTGGAGTTCATTAAGGACAGGCTAAATAGTGAACCCGCCTTGATCTCAAAGCAACAAGAGCCTGTTGGAAAAGACAACCCTATTGAACTCGAAGTTTTAAGTATAGTTGAAAAATATCAGGCATCGTTTCAAGAAGAGATAAACTCCCGCAACCAATCATTATCAAAACTGTTGACCGATGCGCTACAATTGTTACATCAAATACAGAGTACTGGTAATAAAGAAGAAGTTGCGCTAGAGTTAGATAGTTACAAACGGGCTCTGGCTGATATTTTGCATGTCAAAGAGTGTTTAGATGATTCTACTCTTGCGCCCGATTTCAACCTTGTGGAAGGAAATGATCCATTGGGAATTTCTTCGTTATCTGTCTCAGGCAAACCCACTCGTTCTTTAAATTCCTCGAAAAGGAGCTTAAATAAAAAGCCCGTATTGATAAATTCTGCTTGTTCTCAGAAGCCACTGCTGAATCCTACTACTATTTCACCTGCCCGGATTTCGCTGGCGCAGGGTGAGTTTTCATGGATGTTGAATAGTCCTGGTGAGATAACCCCCGAGAACCACCTTCCGCAGGACACTTTTCCGTCAACTACAAAGCAAAGTTTAATGAATATTCGATCCAGAAGTCTGACTAGCAGTCCAGTTAGGAACCAGACGTCTACAGGAGTCGATAGGCTAAGTGGGCTGTTTAACCGTAGAACAAATCGCAAGGCGACGGCCCTACAACCTTCCCGGGTATCATCAAATGACCCCAGACCCTCGGTAAGTGACCCCGTGTTGGCACCTCACGGTGACGACGTCATGGAACTACTCTAGAATTTATAAATAAAATATCTACACGTACTACACATACTACACAGTCCATAAAACGCGCTATTTGGCCTCTGTGTCCAGATAGCTTGAGAGCGTTCTGGAACGTATATATATACGGTGGGTGGGTTACCCGGCGGACGATTATGCAGCTGGGTGGGCCATTCCTGCAGCCCTGACGCACCCCCTTCGTGGCCAACATAGTGATCACATCATCGTAGCCGGGCGGCATAATTGGCCTGAACGAGTTCTCAGGACCCTAATCGTAGCTGGGCAATTTTGGCATTTCACCCGCAAAACAGCCCAAAGAAGACTATATATATCACATTTTAGGCCAATCTCAATATTCCCGAGCTTTTCGTCTATTTCTGCGCTTAACCCACCACGCATTCGGCCCTAATTCTTTCAACCCGCCTCAGTGAATCCCGCCCGGTATCGGATAAAGCAAAGCACGAATTCACATAACCGGAGGCGTCAGTCATTTTGTGTGCCCTAAAGATCACACAAGAAACAACTTCTAGACTTATTCAGAAACTATACGAATAAAAAATATAAAAATAAGACCGTTATACGCTCAAGTTTTTGGGATAGAGCTATTTAAATCATCATTTTAATTAGAGTTACATGTGCCAGATTGTATCATACTCCCGTCAGCTGCCACGTTTATACCGGACTTCCGAAGACACCCCACTATCAAGTTACGCTACCTTAAATCAATATACAAATATGGATTCGCTAGATTCTAATGGAAGGATAAGAGATGATAACTCTATCAGTGATCGACCCGCTGTACAGTGGTGGGACGAATCAGCTGAGATATTTGACCGTTATGATGATGATGATGGTGATAATGATGAGAACAGTGATAGTAATGATAATGACAATAATGACATGATAATGGACGACTATACGAGCCCTGATTCCTCTAAAGCTGAAGCCACGGTTTATCATGAAGTTGTGAGGTTTACCGATGATTTGGAGTATACCACGGATTGCTTCAATGAAGTAATTCATCATGATCGTAGGGCTTTTAATGGTAAGAGGTTGGTTTCGCCTCCGCCGGTCCCAGAGATATCAAGCGAAGATGAGGACGGGGATAGTATGTGGATAGATGATATCGAAGATATTAACACTGATATTAAAACCATTCTTAAAAAAAGTACAACGGGAATTTCTGGGAATTATTCTCCCGGTGGATACTCTAATTTAAACATAGAAGGTTTTCCGGCTAGGGGAAGCAGTAGTCCATTGGGGAAAAATCAAATATTCTCGCAACCTGCTTCATTAAAGCAGCTTATGAAGCATCGCCGATCGCCTATAAGAAAGCAGCAAAATCAACAGTTACGCCAGCAGCAGATTGTAGCTTATAAGAATCGTGAACTGAAGGAAGAGCGAATGAAACGGTATAATTCGCGACAAATCAAACGAGGTGTTATGAACGCTAGGAACGTTTATCAGGGTAATGGTTGTTGGAATAGATCTGGCAAAATGGCCTCCTCTAGGGTCTCCAGTCCTAATGGTAATAGTAAATACCTTACACCCCCCAGCAGTGGAAATAAGCCGGAGGATTCTAATAGATCAACCCTGAATGGTAGTAGGAGAAAAAAGGTTCAATTTGCGTGTAATTAAATTTATCTGAAAAATGGGTATGATGTTCGTTTTCATATTCCCTTGTGTTGTATATCATGTTTGTATTTTTATAATGTATCGAATTGATACCCTCTTTCCGGTTACGCTCATGCTCTCAGATTCTAATATTAAATATTATTGATAATCTTTATTCCGTAAACAACTTCTCTGTACATTATATCGGCTGATTTATAAATCATCGAAACCCAAAGCCTGCAATTATAATAGAATTTCAATTATATTAAATCTGACTTAGCATACACAAGAAATTCTATAAAAAGTACGTTTTTATTATTAAAGAAATAAAAAAAACTATATATCGTGTTAGACCAAAAAACAAATCTTGCTAACTACCATTTTTAATCCGTTATGCAGTTGAATGACAATACCAAAAATAAATGAAAAATAAATAAACAAAAAAATAAATAAATAAAAAATAAATAAATAAAAAATAATAATAATATATATATAAAAGAACAGACCCCCTTCAAGGCGTCAAATCGAAATGGATCAACCCATTGAAACCACCATTACCGATCTAGAGTCCCAAAAACCTTTATTATAGGACTTTTGAAACTTCTTAAAAGTAAAAAAAATAAAACGTTGAGGTAATAGGAGTTGAAAACCTATTACCACCCAAAAGTATATAAAAAAATGACTTGCTTTTTATCAATTAATCTAGAAAAGACCTTCAATTTCACCGTCCTTGTTGACTTCAACATTCATGAAACCACAGTGAGTAGGTAAACCGGGGATGGTCATGATTTCAGCAGCTAAAGCGTAAAGATAACCAGCACCCACAGAGGCACGGATATCTCTAATAGGAACGGTGAAACCAGTTGGGGCACCCTTGAGAGCAGCATCGTGAGAAAGCGAGTATTGAGTCTTGGCGACGCAGATAGGTAAACCGCCAAAGCCTTGTCTAGTGTAAGTTTCAATCTTCTTTTGAGCTAATTCACTTAATTCGACACCATCAGCACCGTACATTTCTCTAGCAATGATGTTAAGCTTTTCTTCAATGGTCTTATCTTCAGTAGAGTAGAGAAACTTGAAGTTCTTATCGGTTCTTTGGGAAGCCTTGATAACACCCTTGGCGAATTCAACGGCACCAGCACCACCTTCAGCCCAATGGTTGGAGACAATAGCGTCTTCAGCACCGGCCTTAATGGCTTCTTCGCGGATAACTTGATGTTCAGCATCAGTATCAGATTCGAATTTGTTAATGGCAACAACAACAGGTAAGCCATAAGTCTTAGCGTTGGAAATGTGCTTACATAAGTTAGCACAACCCTTTCTGAGTAATTCAACATTTTCTTCAAGGTATTCAGGAGCGAGGGGAGCGCCGGGGGAGACGTTAGGGCCACCACCGTGAAGCTTGAGGGCTCTGACGGTAGCAACGATAACAACAACATCGGGGATGAGACCGGAGGAACGACACTTAATGTTGAAGAATCTTTCACCACCCATGGTGAAATCGAAACCGGCTTCAGTGACAACGTAACCGGCATCTTCATTTTCATCTTCACCTGGTTCGGTACCGGCAAGCTTAAGAGCCATCTTATCGGCAAGAACAGAGTTAGCACCAATAGAGATATTGGCGAAGGGACCAGCGTGGACAAAGACGGGGGTACCTTCAAGGGTTTGCATAAGATTAGGCTTAATGGCATCCTTCATAATGGCAGTAAGAGCACCACCGGCACCGATATCGTCACAAGTAACGGGTTCACCGGATCTAGAAGAGGCAACAACCATGCTACCAAGACGTTCACGCATATCTTCAAGAGAGTTAGCGAGGGCTAAGATAGCCATACATTCAGAGGCAACAGTGATATCGAAACCAGTTTCACGAGTGTGGCCCTTTTCAGTAGGGGCTTGACCAATGGTAATACCTCTGAGATGTCTATCGTTACAATCGACAACACGCTTCCAGGTGATAGTTTCGGGGTCAATATCAAGACGAACAAACTTGGAAATTTCTTCTTCAGTTAATTCATCAGGATTGGTGGTGGTAATACCTAACTTCTTAAGACGTCTGAGCATACCTTCAGTGAACTTACGACCACCCTTCTTGGCAGGCACAAGACGCTTGTATAAGGGGCCGTCCTTTTGACTGTCTTCGTGGAAGATACGGGTGTCAATAGCGGCAGCGAGAAGATTGGTAGCAGCAGAGATGGCGTGAATATCACCGGTCAAATGCATGTTGAATTCATCCATAGGGATAACTTGGGAGTAACCACCACCGGCGGCACCACCCTTGATACCAAAGGTAGGTCCCATAGAGGGTTGTCTGACGTTGGCAAAAGCAATTTTGTTTAAGTGGGCACCGAGGGCTTGAACTAAACCAACAGTAGTGGTAGACTTACCTTCACCAAGGGGGGTAGGGGTGATACCAGTAACAAGAATGTACTTACCATTCTTTCTGTGTTGTAATCTTTCAAGGATATCAAGTTGAACCTTAGCCTTGTAAGCACCGAATTGTTCGAGTTCAGTGGGTAAAACACCAATTTCATTAGCAACTTCGGTAATATTCTTAGGTCTTTGAGCTCTAGAAATAGCGAAATCAGAAGGAACAGGGTTAAGAATGTGAAGGGGTAAAGGAGTGATTGATCTTTGAGTTAACTTTTCTTGGGCACGCTTAGCAGAAGCTAAGACGTTTTCTAAAAGCATAGCAACGGTCATGGGACCAACTCCACCGGGGACGGGGGTGATCTTAGAAGCAACTTGGGAAGCGGTCTCGAAATCGACATCACCGACTAATCTTTGGCCGGACTTTTTAGTGGCATCTTCAATGTAATTGGTACCAACATCAATAACTACAGCACCCTCCTTGAGCCATTCACCCTTGACGAATTGAGCTTGACCGATAGCGGCGATAACAACGTCAGCGCCCTTGACAATTTGAGGTAAATCAACAGTCTTGGAGTGACATAAGGTAACGGTAGCATCGGCGTTTCTTAAAAGGTAAGAAAGAGGGGAACCAACAATATCGGATCTACCAATAACAACGGCATGCTTACCAGATAATTCGACCTTTGATTCTTGGAGTAAAACCATGACACCCTTAGGGGTACAGGGAACGAAAAGGGGCTTACCACCACGCTTGGCGAGTTCACCGATATTTAAGGAACCGAATCCGTCAACGTCCTTATCAGCGGCAACAGCGGCAGTAACGGTGGGTTCATCGAGATGATCGGGGGTAGGTAATTGAACCAAGATACCGTGAACACTGGGGGAATCGTTAAGATCACGGATTTCACGAATAAGCTAAAAAAATTACATATATATAATGGTTAATAAAGTTATTAAATCAAATCAAATCAAATCAAACCAAAGGATAAAGAATATTGGACTTATGGAACGATCATCGAACCCTGGAAGGGCTAGGGTTTATCAGGATATGCGCCATATGTCATAACAGAATTTGGGACAACCCGGGCCCGTTTTACCCTGGGCGTCTTTACCTCGATCGCAGGCCTGACTCAGAGATTGGTCCCGATAAACAATTCGATATGTCCAAAAAAACAATTTAATCAATCTCATCAGAGACCTCAATGATTGATTATCTGGAATTCTTGTAAAGCCAATTGATTGATAATCATTGTTAAATATCACAATAACAAACACATACTTCACCTTGAGTAATTTCAACGGGGAACTTCTTGATTACACAAGAAATTTCAGCTTCTTCAGCGGCCTTGAGCTTCATGCGGACATAGGTACTTGAATCGGGTCTGTCGCCAACTTGGATAATGACCAGGGAGGGTTGGAAAGCAGGACGGGTTTGTTGGATAGTCTTGATTTCCTCGTGTAAACGAAGACGGATAGATCTGCAATAGAAATAAAGTTAAAGTTAGTATTTGAGTGGGCATCGACGGCAAAAAGGATGATCGGGGTGGGTTGGGTCTGAAACAGAAAAAGAGGCACACATACTGGGCAATCTGGTTACCGTTGATAGACTCAGCGACCATGATAGATAGATTACGATGTAGAGGGTTGAGATCGGATTGATGATTCTACGTGACAGGAAGGGGGAAGGAAAAGGAGGAAAGTAGGATATATATTAATAGGGACGGGGGCCCTGGCAGGCCCGGCCGTGCTAAGCCCAATGAGTCTTACCCCTACATAATCGAGACCCGTGTCACATGATAACATAGGCCCATTGCGCGATCAATTCACATGATTGTGTCCTGACCGTCAGTCAGACTTGCGTTATATACGGGGTAGTACTTTTTCAGATAGGCGCATATATAATAAATAAATAAATAAATATATATATATATATATACCGTGCAAACTATAGTTTGGCTAATTTCTTAGCCCATGCCTCGGCGCTTCTCTCTGTGACTTTCTCTAAATGGTCAGTCATTCCGAAGGTCAAGATTGGATCGTTATTACCGGAAAATACTAGCTTATAGAAATCGCGGTAGGTTTCTCTACGGATCGAGCGATAGGCGCTCTGGCCGGAATATTTAGAGATTTTAGCTACAATAGCTTCCGCTTGTTCGATACCGCCGACAGCATCCACTAGCCCTTCTTCAAGGGCCTCCTTGCCTGTGAAACGATGGGCCTCTAAGGCAATCTTACGACAAATCTTAGGTCCAAATTTTTCACGGAAAATGCCAATCATGGGGGGCAAAAGCGGGGAATTGAAATCTAGTTCATTTAAACAAGCGAATCCTTTTTCGCCGTTCATTACGCGGTAATCGTGACAAGCTGATACCATGAACCCAGCCGCGAAGGCGTGACCGTTCATCAGCGCAATCGTGGGGAAGGGGAAATCAAAGATCTTTTCTAAAAGTCTATCGTAGTATAAATGGAAAAAATTAGGCATATCAAGTGCCAGTTCAAGGTTAAGCCCGTTGGAGTAGAACTTGGGGAAAGCCGAGGTGGTGATTACGACCTTGGGCGGGCACACGGAAAGGAAATCAAGCGCATCAATGAACGCAGTAATGAACTGGGGTGTGAATCGATTATCGGGACCTGAAGTGAATTCCAGTAAGTAGTAAGCCTTATCCTTGGGAGCCGAGACTCTTATCAACTTCTCACTGGACTCCAAGGGGAAAGCTAGCGGGAATTTGGACTCGAGGCTCATTGTTGCAGTAGGATAGCGTAGGCTCTTGGTAGTGAGTGCAAAAAGGGAAAATAAAAGTTAAAACGTAAACGTAAAGCGTAAGGCAGTATATGACTGTGAGCAGAAATCTGTAAATATTATCTGTCCTTTAAATCGTGGGCCAGAGGCGAGAATCCACGAGATGCCATAACCTATTTATACCGGGATTCTGGCCGCAGGCTTTGTGGGGGAGCCGCAAGCATCGGCGAGATTGGACGTTGGACTGGACGTCGCAGTGGAGCTTTTTGGCCGAGGTAGGCCGGATATCTACTTTTATTCAACCGCCAGACTATTTAGAATACCTGTCAAGTGATGGCTGGAGCATTAAATTTACATCCTGATGAATTGTTTGGGGTTTATTTGTATTTTATATTTTTTTCCCTAAATATTGGGCCATGTTTTATGCTTTTTTTTCCAATGTGGCTAGCTACAAAAAACGTTACATACATGTGATTAGATATGTATATTGGAGATAAGCTAAAAATGTAAATACGAATAAAAAATACAAAAATAACCAAAGATTTATAAAGATCTTTGGCTCTAGTTTGAAATAACCCAAATTCAGTTACAAAAAGACTGTGTTTTTAATATGAAAGAATTCATCACCCCCCGGAAAATATATATTTGATTCTTCCGCTGTGTTGTAGCTGCAACCGACCCGGTTGAAACCTCGAGCCTCCCTCTACACTAACTCAACTCTAAGCACAAAGACATTGTCATATGTATATATATATATATTGAAGTACTTGAGTCTGGGTTCAATTAGAGGTTAATAGAATATTATTTAGGAGAGGAATTAAAAATATAGCTTGCTTCTCAAGACTATAGCTACACTCGTTATATTTTATATTTTTATTGGTACCATTTGACGCAGAGTATGAGCTTTTGTAGTTCACCCAGCTTTGGCCTACAATTCAAACAGGAACAATCCCGCTAATAAAGCCTGTGTCTTTATTACCGGTTTTTATATTTATCAATTTATCAATTTGTCTATTTATCTATTTATTTATATAATAAGCCTCTTACAAAGAATCCATCACCTCAAGGAACGCATTGGCGGCTTTCACAAAATCATCCAGTTCATTATAAATTTGAGTAGAAATACGCGCAAAATACTGACCACTCACATACACAATAGGAATAAAAATATTAAACCTCTCATAAACCAACTTAGAAATTTTAGCTGCCAAGGCTTCAGGAATTTCCGTTTTGATATTAACCGGAACCCGTACATTTACCATGGCCGTTTTAATATCATCTTGAATAATTTCGGTTCCCCAGATCTTAGCCATCTCCAAACCACCCTTTTGAGCTAAATCTGTAGTATATACCCTCACACGCTCAAAGCCACCACACTTATTTTCCACGAAATCAAACGAGGCCTCCAAGGCCAAGAAGGAAGCTGAAAGTTGCGAATTCAAAGTCTCCAGCTTTTTCACAAGTAATCGATCATCATCTTCACCGACACCATAGGGGAAGTAACCGTGTCCAATAGGGATGCATTGAATTTTCGTATGGAACTTACGGGCCGCATAAATAAAGGCACTGGGCCGAGGTCCGTACAACCATTTGTGAAAATTACCACAAAAGAAATCAGGTTTCAGTGATTTTATAGAATACTCAATTAAACCTGCTGAATGGGCCCCATCCACTAATGAAATAATATCGTTTTCTCTACACACCTTCACCAAGTCCCCAAAGGGCGTAATATATCCTGGCATTGAAGTAATAGCTTCAATCATGCCCATACATACGGGCTTACCATTGGCGGCTTGTAAGGCAACCGTTTGTTTGAACCGAGTGATATAATCAGAGGGACTAAAGGGATACTCAACATCAATACAAACCAATTCAACATTATAACGTTCTTTAAGGAATAAAAGCGCGTTTAAACTGGCCTTATATATAGAGCTAAAGTAAACAATCACATCTCCTTCTTTGAACGGGTACGATAAAAGAACAGTATTAATAGCACTCATAGCAGTAGTAGTGAATGCGATATTATTGGCATCATCAGCATCAATCAATTTACTAACCTTCTGTCGCAGGATTTCAAGCTTCCCGTGAACATCGTAACGCTTGAACCCGTCGGCACTAATATCTTCTTCAAACAAGAGTTTCTGTCTAAGCTGGGCAACACACTCTGGGGTGGAACCGAAGCTACCATTGTTGAGATTAATAGTACCCTCGGGGAATTGAAAGAATTGGCGGAAATTATGACCAAATTCGAGAGACATATCGGATAATATATAATTAATTGAAGGGTATCAATGACTTGATTTAGAGAGTGGATTTTGATTCAAAGAATTGAATTTGAGATAATCGCGAAACCCCACGACTTTATACGAATTTAAGTTGGCCAAGCGAGATGCGATGCGGCCAAGCCATGCACTTGGGTAACTGACGGGGTTCAAGACTATGCGTCATATAACAGCCAGTTTAACCCTTTATACATGAATCTAGCGCGAATTAGTGGCTAGGACACTGCATACCCAAGAAAAAAGAATTCAATTGTGTAAATAAAGAAATACCAAACATTAATCATAGTGAAATTATAAGCGCCCGTCTTCTCGTAAGATGACTCCTTTGGAGTTTAGCCCAAGCGATCGTAAGACTGACTAACGCATCCATGACTGTGATGAAAACCAGTAATATTCTAAATGGATATACACATTCGAATTATATTAGGAATTACCCTAATACCATCACCACGTTAGCCTTTTTTTGACTTTCGGAAAAGGCCTCGAATGCGATTTCGTTCGTCCGCCGTGGAGGGTTGTTATCGCCAGTAAATCCCGCCAGTGGGGCCGTGCGCGGCTGCAGTGGATGGAAGTGGATCTTGAGTATGTGAAGTTTTCTGCCAGGAACGCTACCTGTGCAGGAGAAAGAGGAGGACATCCACTGGCTCGACCGAGGTAGTCTCATAGTTCATGTGTTATCCATTAAATTTATTCTAGTTTCGCAATCACAATGACCAGGATAAGTCCCAGTCTCTCTCGCGAAGCCCGACGCTTGGATTCGTGTTTACCTTATCTACTACCCACTTTACGCACCATCTCCGACGCCCAGCGAGAACTCCGATGGATCAAGGCCGAGTTGACTGAATCTGGGCCTAGCGTCAACTTAGACACCTCTATTAAAGCCGCCATAATACGGAAAGCCTGCAAAGCTCGAGGAAAGGGAGTGCCCTTACAATATATCCTGGGAAACCAACCCTTTGGAACGCTGGAGATTCTGTGTCGGAAAACCGTCCTTATCCCACGTTGGGAGACTGAAGAATGGTCGGAAAGGGTTATGGATACCATACAAAAACACATAATACCCACCAAAAGAGGTAATTCGTTGCGAGTCCTTGATTTATGTACTGGTACTGGATGTGTTCCATTATATTTGTCGACGGGCCTTCGTAACTCACAGATATACGGTGTAGACGTGCACCCGACGGCCGTGGAATTGGCGCGAGAGAATTTAATACATAATCAAGCGATTTTGGAAAAAAATTGTAATGAGATAAAGTTTTTCAAAACCAATATTTTCAATAAAGAGCAAGTTGAGTCGATAATTGCTGCTTTTGAACAACAATCAGTTGACTTAATTACCTCTAATCCACCTTATATATCCAAGAAAAATTTCTTTTCTGCGGATACTGAGCCCTCGGTACGTCGATATGAGCCTAAATTGGCTTTACTAGGCGGTATGGAATTCTACCGACGAATCTTAGACATTGCATTAATATCAGGGGCCAATGCTGTCATATGTGAAGTGGGCGACTTAGATCAAATAAATCAGACCAGAGGCTTGGTGAACCATTTAGAGGGTTGGGACTCGGGTGAGTATCGTGATTATAGTGGAAATCCTCGCGCAGTGGTTTATTGGAAACGAGGCACTAACTGGGAATTTCTAAAGGATATTTGCTCTAAAGATTAATGATAATACATGTATATATATAAGGATTTAAATAAACGTAAGATATGAATGGTAGTGCAGCCTTATTGTATTGCTTAATTTTTATTTTTGGTTGTTTACGGCTGTTAATTCACAAAAATATCAGTATACATACAGTAAAAAACCACTTCTTTATTTAATGATAATAATGTACAATGCTAATTAGTTAAAATAAATTACTCCTTAGTTTCAACTTCAGGAGTTTGGGAGATGCTTTCATCAGGAGTTTGAGTCATACTCTCTAATTCAGAAGTCATGGGAGTAGCACCGGCTTCGGGGGTTTCAGTAACTTCAATCTTTCTCTTCTTATTTCTAATAATGGCGGCATTACAATCCGTGGGAAAAACTCTAGAACCGGACATAATGAAACCACCACCATCTCTCATGGTCATAACAGGATGTATACGACCAGGGATAGATTGGTAAGGACGACAACGGGTCTCGTGAATAGTAGGAGCCAAAAATCGGTGGTCCTTTTGTAAAAGAAGTGATGTTTGAACCAGGGTCTCCTTAGAATCATCATAGACCACAACAGGTCTGGAACCGCCAACGGCGGGAATTAACTTAGGAATAAGGGTGTATGCGTTAAGGGTCGAAGCAACAATCAAGGCGTCGAATCCACTTTCTTCAAATAAACCACTAATTTCTGTAAGTTCTGCTTGTCTGTTAAGTCTTCTGTAATATGTACCTCTTCTACTACTCTTCATAGCGGATAATTCTTCGGGGGCCAATTCAGGCATGAATTCTTCTTCTTCGGGGTAGAAAAGCTGGTATAAATTAACCTTCTTAACCATTCTAGAGCATAAACCCTCCGAGTAGTTCATGAACCTTAATGAATCTAAATGGGGATGTTCATTTTCATGAGCAACCACAATCATACCTTCACCTCCTGTACGTTCCATGATAGCACTGGTGATGAGGCCACACGTATCATCAATGACCAAGTACTTACCGCCGGGTCTGATATTGGCTAAACTCATTAATAAGCCAACGGATTCAACGCTCATATCCAAAATCTTTCTGGAATCCTTATCCAAGTAGTATTCGACTAATTCACGAGTACCGATAGAAACGGGAGTAAATCTACGTAAGAATTTTTGTTCTTTTCTCTTTAAGTACTTTTCCTTAGAAAATGTTGTCTTCTTTTCGAAGGCACTATGAGATTGAACCATCTTGTCAATAATATCCTTACCGGCACCACCAGCCTTTTTCAAAGCTTCGATATCCTTTTGAGTCAAATTTTGAGCTGTAGGGTCATCTCTTAAATCTTGGTTATTCTCATCAGCGTCAAGCTCTAACTTAGAGTCAACTTGTTCATCTTGAACAATCCGGAGCTTCTTTTCTTCACCGACTTCGACAATTTCGTATGTATAACCGAAGGGATGTCCTAAAATATCATTGACGTTGAAGGAACCAAACTTACCCAGACTCACGACTTCACCAGGGACAAGCTTAATGAATCGGATATTGTTAGAGGGAAGACGAACTAAGATGTATGTGTTTGGGCGGATAACGGTTTGGTCGAACTCATCGTAATCGGCTTCCTTAGGGATCACCGATTCGGCGGTGACAATTTCTTCGACTTTGACGATCACGTCGGCGTTTTCGGCCAGGACAATATCAGACACTTGCTGTTGGGTAGACATATTGGCAGTGGGTATAATAAAATGTTTTTTCAAGAACTTATCTGATCAAGAAATTTCCGATGGTCAATTTGTGTACAAAGGCTATCTATCTACTGGAGATCTGGTTCCTTCATGTTGGGATCTATAATTCTTTTTTGATTTTTTTTTGATTCTTTTTTTTGATTTTTTTCGATTTTTTCTCGACGATTTCGCCGCCTTTTAGCAGTTACCCGACCGCATCAAATGGGAGCGAAAAAAAGAAAAAAAGAAAGAAAAAAAAGAAAAAAGAAAGAAAAAAAAGAAAAAAGAAAGAAAAAAAAGAAAAAAGAAAAAAAAAAGTTAGTACAAATCACTTTCGCTCCAGTTTATTTCAGTCTTTTACGTTGATAACGAAAACATTTGTTAATTTTTTTACCAACATAATCAACAATGGGTCGTAAAGCCAACCGTAAGCAAGCCGCCCCTCCCTCCTTGGACGAGTTTAAGGGTATCAAGCCCGTGTACGAAGTCGGTTCCAAGAGAAAGAGAGCCAACAAGGGTGCCAATGAATCCTCCAAGAAGTCCTCCGCTGCTTCCAAGAAGTCCAAGAAGCCCGTTGAAAACTCTGACGAAGAATTAGCTTCTGACGAAGAGTTCGAAGACGCCTCTGATGATGAGGAAGTCACCGAGGCCAAGAAGAGTCTGTTCGATGACTCAGATGACAGTGCCGTTGAAGGTGATGAATTCTACGATTCCGATGGTAATGGTGATGCCAAGGTCAGATTCAGTGACGACTCTGATGATGAAGAAGCCCTCAGTGCTGCTAACATGGAAGCCATGTCTATGCGTCTTGATGAAGAATACGAAGATGAAGAAGACGATGCTGAAGCCGAATTAATGGAAACTAATATTACTCAACCCCGTGCGACTAACATCTTACCAAGTGCCGAAGAAGAAGTAGAAAGAGCTCATCTTGCCCCTGATGTTACCATTATCAGAACCCGTATTCTTGAAATTGTTAAGGTCCTCGAAGATTTCAAGAACCTTGGTGAAGAAGGTAAGAGTCGTTCCGATTACACCGTTCAATTAATAAAAGATATCTGTGATTACTACGGTTACAACCCTTACCTTGCCGAAAAGCTCTTCAATTTATTCAGTCCCTCTGAAGCTATTGAATTCTTTGAAGCTAACGAAGTTGCCAGACCTGTTACTATCAGAACCAATACTTTAAAGACTCGTCGTAGAGATCTTGTTCAAGCTCTTATTAACCGTGGTGTTAACTTACAACCCATTGGTACCTGGACTAAGGTTGGTCTCCAAATTTTCGACTCTCAAGTCCCTATTGGTGCTACCCCCGAATACTTAGCTGGTCACTATATCTTACAAGCTGCTTCTTCTTTCTTACCCGTCATGGCTCTTGCTCCTCAAGAAGGTGAACGTGTTCTTGATATGGCCTCCGCCCCCGGTGGTAAGACCACCCATATTGCCGCTTTAATGAAGAACACTGGTTGTGTCTTTGCTAACGATTTCAGTAAGCCCCGTACCAAGTCCTTGATTGCTAATATTCACCGTCTTGGTTGTAAGAACACCATCGTCTGTAACTACGATGCCCGTGAATTCCCCAAGGTTATTGGTGGTTTCGATCGTATTTTACTTGATGCTCCCTGTGCCGGTACTGGTGTCATTTCTAAGGATCCCTTAGTTAAAATGAACAGAACTGAAAAGGATTTTATTCAATTACCTCACCTTCAAAAGCAACTTTTACTTTCTGCTATCGATTCTATTGATGCTAACTCTAAGACTGGTGGTTACGTTGTCTACTCTACATGTTCCGTCACTGTTGAAGAAAAT
Source organism: Nadsonia starkeyi-henricii (assembly GCA_030560865.1). Classification (NCBI taxonomy): domain Eukaryota; kingdom Fungi; phylum Ascomycota; class Dipodascomycetes; order Dipodascales; genus Nadsonia; species Nadsonia starkeyi-henricii. The sequence goes on from JAKTWC010000077.1 coordinate 60,669, forward strand.
GAAATGGTTGTCGACTATGCCTTGAGAAAGCGTCCTAACGTTAAGCTTGTTGAAACTGGATTAGAAATCGGTAAGGAAGGTTTCACTAGCTACAGAGGTAAGCAATTCAACCCTAAATTGAAGCTCACTAGAAGATACTACCCCCACACATACAATGTCGATGGTTTCTACGTTGCCAAGTTCAAGAAGATCGCCCCCAGTGTTCACGATATAAGTAAGGCTGGCGCCAAGGAGAAGGAAGATAGAGCTAGAGCTGAAGAAGAAGAAGAATCTCTTATCAATGACGATTTCGCTTCTTTCGATGTTGATCAAGATAAGGAAATGATTGAAAAGACCAAGAAGAGACAATTAAAGAAGAAGGGTATCAATACTCACGCCAAGGGTGCCAAGGCTGCTACTAAGAAGCCTGAAGAAGCCTCTAAGGAAGAATAAATGATTTAACTACATTTTTTTATTTTAACATGCATTATTTTATTATTACTCCTCCGATTATTCGATTGTTTTGAATTCTCAACATTTCTTTTTTATCCCCATTTACCTCCTACCCCCTTTATATTTTCACACCCTTTTGTTCTTTTTATTGTACAGTAAATTCTAATATATTGAAAATTATATATGAAGGAGTATCATCTTACATTACATATATGTATATATATACATCTAATAACTAATCCATATTGTTCCCCAAACGGTGCTCCTTGATATAATCAAAACCCATTTCCTGCCATTCTGATTTTGTGAGGAAACTATCTTTACTCTCATCGGAGTTAGCCCATTTGGCCATACCTTTCCAAGCGTCCAATATAGGGTCCTTTGCTCTGGTAACATTAAATTCGGTACCTGTGGGAAGGATAGACGTAAATTCACGGCGAACTCTTTTATCAAATTGTGAAAATAACGTTTGGCCACCTGTAAGGAAAATATTTTTGCTTATTATCGATCTCGTATCAGCATCCAGACGTTCCAAAAGAATCATTCTTGAAACTTCAGTTATGCCAGCTTGATCAATACCAGCAATTGTAGGCTGAAATAATACTTCAGGCACCCTAATACGTTCAACATTTAAATGCATTCGATAAGAATGTGCTTGGGATAATGGGTCGAATTCGCGAGGGCCTCTTAAAAACATATGAATGGTTGATTTTCTCCAGTCCATCTCAGCCTCAAGGGTATCCTCAATTGAAAAGTCAGGATCAAACTCCAATAAGGAATTTTCCAGTTTTTCAATTTCTTGACGTTCTTCCTCTTCCACTTCCGAATCACTGACGTTAGCAATATCACGGTAGATAGACCAATCGCCATCATCGGCACCAAAGGTATCATCAGGATCAACATCACCAGTAGCACCATTAGCGCTACCTGCTGCACCACCACTACCACTGCCACCAGCGTTAGCACGTCTACGTTTTGAACCCTTAGTTTCAGCGGCTAAGGATGCTATCGACTTCATTCTCATTTGAGATGCGAGTGATTTTCTATTGGATAGTTCCTCCTTTAGCTTTTGACGATCCTTCTTCTTCTGTAGCAAGCTACTCAACTTGGTCCTTTTATCTTCAATCCAGCTACTTAAATTATCTTCACGCCATTCCTTTTCTTTGTTTTCTTCCTCTTCGCGTCTGAGTTTCTCTAGCTTCTTTTCTTCATTAAACCGTTGTCGAGCCTCCCAGTTGGCCTTCAATAATTTCTGATGGCGTTTTGCCTTTATTTGTTCGGGATCCAATTCTTCATCAGCGATATCCAAAAGAGGGAACGTAGGCACTTCGGTTTCCGCCTCCTCATTTTCGTCAGCGTCATCATCTTTACGTGAACGTTTAATGGACTTTTCCAGATCGTTAATTGTTTTCAACAGGGCCCTCTCATCGTCGAAACCTTCAGTTTCAAGAAGGTGTAGCTGGTCTCGCTTGGTAATCAACTGACCCAGGCGTTCCTTCAGATCCTTATAATAGATTATTTCCGATTCCTTTTGGGCCAATTTCTCCAAACGCATTTTTGCGGCTTGTTCCTGTAATCGCTTACCACTTTCCTTACGACGTTCGGCGATCTTGGCTAATTCTTCTTCGGATTTTTGATTGGCGACAACTTCAGTATAAGACGCCTCGATTACCCTTTCTCGAGTATCTAAACCATCGAAATCCAAATAAGTGGCTAGTTCCTCTTTATAATCAGTAGACATATAACAATGATCATGCACGAGGAATGTGGACTGAGCTTGGTTCAATTTGGATGGGAAAGTAGGGTATTTCATTCCTAACAAATCCATCATGAACTGACTGGATTGATGACCACCCCAGTCGATTCGCTTAGATTTAGAAAAGATACCCTTACCGTTATGTACGGGGATGACATAACTGGCTTCATGGCCTGAGGATAGCACGAGTCCATTTGTACCACCATTCTGGTAAAATGAAAACATACTATCGATACCCACCGATGCTGAGGGGACATTATAACATTCATAGAGTAGTTCCTGCAAGTTTTTACGCTGACTGCATAATGAGCCTACGGTCTCATTGATCACAATGGGATTATCAACCCGATTGGCCGATTGGATATCAATTTTAGCGAATGAGTAGTCCAGGATATTTTCCACAAGATCCCAATTGGCTAGTATATTACCATCATAGGGCGAACGCGCCGTCTGCCGGGCCGCATTATCCAAGTAAACGTCATTGCCTACCAGGTGATAGGTCCTAGAAATCTTTCTATCTCGTAATTTAGAACTCAGCGTGGAGAAGATATGACTAGGCATATCACCAGAGGTATAGCCGACCCTGGTTTGAAAGGACCCTAAATCAATGGCAACGGGGAGACCCGCCGCCCACCCGCGGGTGGTGGGTTCAGCCTCGAGCGGAGGTTGAATATCGCGGATTTTGTAGACGGAAGGTGGGGGTAGAACCGGAGTATCACCGCGACTGCGTAACTGGGAATATGGCGTCGATGTCATATTATTATTATTATCAAGGCAGTCGGTTACTTATGAAGAATTATTAACTTAGCCGAGTCAAAACAAGACAGAACCAAACAAAGCCGTTCTCGATCTCGCTCTCTTAAAGAAGATTGGACGAGTTCGACTTCCTTTCATGTTGGGGAGGTATTCGGTGATTTCGACGCAGGTTAGGGTTGATATCCTCACTCCTGGATCCCAAACGGGACCACACCCATCTTTGACATCTCTCGGCCCTAAGAGAGAGAGCATATCGGGCCTTCAAATTTTGGAATTCCTCGGTAAACTTGCCGATTTCGGGATATTTATACTATTTCATACGTTTATAAACTTGATCAATTGGTTAATATACTATTTTCAAGCCCAAAAATAGCCAATTATTTTGGCCAGAAAGAAAGAAATCAAACGAGTTAGCTTCAAATTTCGGTATATAAAGACATAATATGAAGAAAGACACCACCAAACAATTACCAAAGGTACTTGCCAAAGAAGAAGAAGAGGAAGTAGAAGAAAGTATAGCGTCATCTGCATCGGCAGTTGAGGATGTTAATATTTCTCTCTCGGCTTCAAAGACAGATCCGATTGGAATGGCGCTTGGGGTGGTCTCTGGAGAGGAGACACCTGGGACGGCGACCAACAAGAAGATGGTTCAGTGGACCCAAAATCAAGAGATTGTTTTATTTCGGGCCATTTGTCGATTCAAACCCGTAGGCGTGCACAAGCATTTCCGTATGATTAGTATACATCAAATGGTGAATGACTCTAGTGTGCAAGGTGATCGATTAAGTATGGAGGAAATCTGGAACAAACTGAGGCTTTACTACGATCTTGAGGGTCTTGAAGAATTAGAAGGATCATCATTGATTGGGGAGCCTACTACTAATGATGACAATCATACTAATAAACGCTTACGACGGGGCGAATCATCCCAGGCTCATAATAGTCCTCGTTATAATAACAATAACCACGGCTATGGGCTCGAAAGTGGGTATAATTCAGGGGTAGATTCCGACCAATTGGATGAGTCAGGTGAGGTACGATTTTTGAGGGAGTTTAAACTCCCTTGGGATGATTTTGGTGATATGATTGTCAGTCAGGGCAAGGCCACTCAGAGCCGTGATATGTCAGCCAATGCTGATTCTGATCTTGAAGAGCATAGTTTAGGTGAAATCAAGTCAGAATTTGGTGTGCGAAATTCCACAACGGAAATTGAGGCAACAGAACCCGAAGTAACACTAACTCCAGCTACTACTACCACAGCGACAAAAGGTACTGCCGTGGCAGCTGTCACAACTCCGGCTCTAGTGAAACGAAAGCGAGGTCGCAGCATGATCCAGAAGATCAAAAAGGAAGATACAATTGCCCCAGTAGCTAACAGCGAAGAGATAGCGGGTGATACCAAAAGGCCATCTGGAGTTCGCGAAAAAGAGGATAAGAAGGCTGATATTAATAGTGATGAAGATGCCGATAAAGAGGATAATTCAGAGGATATTGATATCACCGATGCCTCAGATGTTGAGAATCTAGAAACAATGAAGGCCATCAAAGGGAAAGCAGAAAATGAAGACGAGGAAAGTGAGGAAGGCCATGATAAAGAAAATGAAGAAGAAAACGATGAAGAGGAAGACCAAGATAAGTCATCTAGTGAGGGTAATATTTCCAGCACACCTGGTTCACCGACTACCAAGAAACGTAAAATCACAGCCACGACATTTAGGTCAATGCGCGGTGGGAATAAGACGCGCGGGATCAGTACACGTCCGACAACGGCGGAGCCAGCTAAAGCCACTGGAGCGCGATCTAAGCCCACAACTAAGGCCTCGGCCCCGATATCTAAAACATCCCGCACAACCCGTGCCAGTACAAGAGCTAGTAATAAGGTTGCACCAATCAAAAAGAAAGCCATATCAGATGGAAGGAGGAAACGAGGGGTCAAATCCGCTGAAACTGAGACTGGTGATGATGATGATGATGAAGAAAGGAATAATAACAACGATAATGCTAATGGTGACGATGATCAGGCGAGTGATATTGGAACCGCTAGTAGTTTCGTAGGATCACCGGCTGACCAAACTGATATTACCGAGTCGGAACAACCGGGCGAGTTGTCAGTGTTGGAGACTTCTACCAATGCTGCGCGCGTACCTAAATCCACATCTGCTCCTACAACGACAACAACAACAGAGGGGGTGGAATCGATTACGGCAGCGCCAGCACCTCGAAGACGGGGTCGCTTGCCTGCGGCCGAGAAGGAAAGGCGAGAATTGGAGAAAAGAGCTCTGGAGGAAAAAGCCAATGAATCAAAGGCTCGGGCTGGTGAAGCTGCTAGTGAGGCCGAGAGCGAGGCTACAAATGCGAATGAGATCACAACAGGGTCGAGTACGGCCCCGGTTAAACCGGGTCGAGGACGTCCGCCATCTACGCGACGCAGTACGCGAAAGAAGTAAAATCAGACAGTGTGTTTATGTGCCTATGTGTGTCTAATTTTTGATGAGACCAGACCAAAGAATAGAAATCAATGGCTTCCTCTGGTGTGGTGGGCGGACATAAAATCGCGATTTCACTGGAGGGGAAAATGACTATTTCGGAGGGGGGTTTACAAAAAATGACAACAGCCCCCTAAACATTAGTAATAATAATAGCCCGTATGTATATTTATGTTTATATTTGCTACAATAGAAAAACAATCCGTTTAATTCATTAATAGTAGTACCACAAGTAGGAATGAAATTACAGATCATACAAGGGCTTGTGTTGGATAAACAAGATTTCTTCCCGATTAGTCAGAGGGCGGTTCAGATATGTGTCCATAAACTGAATCAAAAATTAAAAAAAGTAAAATAGAAACATAATCGTCAGTAAACCCCACATTTGTATAAAAATGAAACCAAATTTAGGTTATAATAAATGGTTATACGCCAATGACAGCAGTGGGGGGTATTAAAATTGGTTATTAACATGGTATGAGAGGGGTGGGAATATCTAGACGATGCCCACAATGGCAACTATGACGTAAGAGCAGTAAAATGATGTTATATGGCAACAATTTGTGAAGAAAAAGAAGCCAGGGAGGAGGATAGGGGGGCAATTGAATCAATATGTAATAATTAAGAATACAACAAAGAAAATTAAGGAAGAAAAGTAGCATCTAAGAATATTAAGGACTTCTTTTTTTCTTTTCTTTTCTTTTCTTTTTCAGGCAATCGAAATTTGAAATTAAAATTAGTTTCTTATTAAATACATAGGATTTAGTTTATTATGTGAATTTACGCGACTTTTCCACTTAGTTAATACCCAAAAGTTGAACTTCAAAGATAAGAGTAGAGTTAGGGGGGATCAAACCGGGGAAACCTCTAGCACCGTAACCGTAATCACCGGAGATGGTTAAGATAGCCTTTTCACCGAGAGAAAGCTTGGGAATACCTTCATCCCAGCCCTTGATGACTTGACCAACACCGATAACGGTTTGGAAAGGACGGCCACGGTCGAGGGAAGAATCGAACTTGGAACCGTTTTCGAGGGTACCAGTGTAGTGAATGGTGACGAGATCACCGGTCTTAGCAAAGGTCTTGTTGTCGCCTATTTAAAGAGGGGAGCAAAGTTAGCAAACAAGTGACAATGGAATGTGTGGCCAATTGAAGATTACACCAACAGAGGAAGAGAGAGAGAGAGATGAATAATAAAGGCAATAATAATAAAGATAATAATAACAATAACAATAATAATAATAATAGATAACAATGACGAAAATAATAATAAAGATAATAACAATGATAATAATAAAGATAATAATAATAATAAATAAACATATTAAGGCCCAGGCAAATAACTCAAAGGATCAATGGACTTACCAGGAGCGAGGGACTTGATTTCAACACCCATTTTGATAGATATAATTAAACTAAAGTTGAAGTTGTGTAGACTAAGAGAAAAGAGAGAGAGGAGACGAGTAAAAGCGGCAGTAGTAGTTGTGAGGGTCAGAGAGAATTTGGAGGTGCGGGAAGCCAAGCTTGGGTGGGGGTAAAGTGGATACTGGGACTACACACACATACATAACCATACTAAGAGCTGAGATTACAAGATGCTAGATTGTAGAGCAGGAATAATATTGAATACAAGGAGCTATTAAATACAAAAGGATAAAGATATAGAAAAGACAAAAGGAAAATAAATAACTAAGAAAAAGGAGAACGCCGCGGTATAAAAGAGGCAAAATGAAAGCAAAGGTAAAATCTCAACTAACTTACAGTGCCAGAAAAAAGAAGAAAAAAAAGGAGGTATAGAATAAATATAAGAGAGAGAGGGATAGTTGTGAATATCTGGTGAAATCAGAATAACCAAGCCCCGAAGGAACAAATATATACAAGAAAGTTGGATAGGAAGATGAGGTAAATAAATCAATGCAAAATACAAGCAATAGAAAAAGTGATAGAAAGGAAACTAAACTTTGGGTTCCCCACTACCATTTGTTCTAAGGGGGTAGAGTATTTTTTTTTTAATTTAAACTTATCAATCAGTCACTATTCCTCAATTACCGGTTGATGTTTAATGGTAAATTGCATTTCACGCAATTTATCCCACCCGTGTTCCTTTAATCTTGACATGACAAAGAACATGCCTTTGCGAGATTTATTCAAATTCTCGCTAAATCGAGTATAACTCCAATTTTCAATTCTATCCTTGATACCCCAGGAACCAAAATTTGAGGAAAATGAGACATCATATTTGACATTAGTCGAGGGGGCATTGAGTGAATTAGACGAGTAATGAGCCGATTCGTGAACTTGAAGAATACGACGGTGATCAAGGTTGGAAGTCCAAGTTTGCATTTCACAGGTTTTCGGGTTAATAATGGATTTTTCAAGGATCCAGCTACCACCCACTTTCTTTAAGAAGGGACGGACAAAGCGTGGTAGTTTGCCTTGCTTGTAGATTATACGGGTAGAGTGTAATTTGCCCTCGGCATCGACAAAGCGCTCAATGGTATCGTCAGATAATACATGGCTAGCAAAGGGACTAGATAGGGAAGGTTAGTATATAGAAGACGAAAGAAAAGAATTATCAGGTGCGGGGAAAATAAGAAAGAATATATACATACTTGGGGTAGCGGATGAAATAAGCTAACGAGACGGTAGCAAAATTAAAACTAGGATATAGTTAGTAATGAATGAATGAATGAATGATTAAGAGGAGGGGGAGTAGGGAGAAGAGGGGTATGGGTAAGACTTACTCGTAGTGGTGCTCGTTGCGATACCAAAGAACCATCAAGAAATATGAATATGAATAGAATATGGATAGGAAGATGAAGGTGAAGATGAAGGTGAAGATGAACGGTGAACGTGAATGCGAAATATAGATATGAATATAAAGATGAATATAGATATGAATGGGAGAATATGAGGGTGAAAACGGCTGGATGGCGAGAGGGAATAGTTTCGGGCGTGGAGAGCTAAGACTAGACGGACACTAATCGAACGGCAGCAAGGGTCGATAAAGCGAGGAGAGGGCGAGAGAGAACACTTTAATCCGCGAGATCAGAGAGATGGCGAAAAATAAATGCTAAACGCTGAAGCGAGGGGCCCAGTGTGGGCGAGGCAAATTAGGCCCGGGCTTAGTCAGCGGGCCCGCCGGAGTTAATGCGGTGAGGTGAAAAATCGTGGGTTGGCTCCGTTTGGGTCTACGCGGCGTGTGACGGACACACAGGGCGATCCGGGCGCTCACTGGGGGTTTCCCGGCTTGGAGTGTGGGATAAATGCGCAAACAACGACAAAATAATAATGATTAATAATGGCAATCGTGGGAATGATTGATAATCATGATCATAATAATATAATAATAACTATAACCAGAATAAGAATATAACCAGAATAATAATACAATAATAATAATAATAATAATAATAATAATAATAATAATAATAATAATAATAATAATAATAATAATAATAATAATAATAATAATAATAATAATAATAATAATAATAATAATAATAATAATA
>JAKTWC010000078.1:0-68752 GCA_030560865.1 Nadsonia starkeyi-henricii
GGGTTAAGACGGTGCAAGACGGGGTGATTTCAGTCGAGTTCTGGTGTGGAGAGTGGTAAGAAAGTGGCCTGCGGGGCGTGAAAGTGGTGAGAATAAATAGGCCGGGGGTAGCGAAGGTCTCGTTGGGCCGTTCGGTGCAGACGCGGCGAGTGAGAAATCCGCCGGTTCAGATGGGTTCAGATGGGTTCAGATTTGCACGATTTGCAGCGGTGCAGCGTGTTTTGCCCGCAGTTCAGTCACTTCACTCGCTCGCGGTGGAAGCGCCCAGAAGCCCTTTGGGAGTTCTCCGTTTCGCGGTGTCGGTTTGGCGCACGCCGGGTTAGGGCTCGGCCCCGACTCGCACCACGCTCGAGGCCCTGTCGCTGGGGTTTTAATAGCGCACCCGTACTATGGCGCGTTAGACTATTCGCTTTGTTTGACATGCAAATCAATAATACAGGTAGAAATCGAATTTGGAATTTGGAATTTGGAATTTGGAATTTGGAATTCGTAATTTGTAATTCGTAATTTGGAATTTGGAATTCAGAAAAAATGAGAATGATTATACCCCAGCCCACACGACTGGTCCGCCAGCCGGTTTATACGTACACATATACAAAATAAATAAATAATAATAAAACCACCGGTTAGTTACTGCCTTATTCCCCGATCTCATATATTATAACTGTAATCTAATAAGCATAAACCAGAAGAAAAATTAAACAAAATTGAAAAAACGGACAAGAGAGGAAACCCCCCCAGTGAGAGAAAGAACGCACCAGTAAAAAACAAAAAATAATGATATAATCTAAGGTGGTGTGCCCCAGTTAATCGTAAACACCACATCATGTCCCGTGAATTACTATTTAATGAAAGAATAAATCAACCGCTTGTTTGGCCGAATGAACTTGTTCATTGGTCTCCGGGAAGCATCGCTCACGCTTGGTACGGGTATCTAAGGGTAAACTGATATATCTATCATCAAGCTTAAGTTCCTTACGCGTGACTTCATCACATAGATTACAAAACGCGGCTAGCGTATGATAAGCATCATTACCCGCATTATGTAAATGAGAGTAAGGTAATTTCAAATAAGATAAAATCACCTGTAAACTACTTCTCCCGTGGGGTCGGCCCACTTTCCATAATTGTTCGGTATCTAAAATAGGGATATCGGCAGGGAATCGTACACCTAATTGTTTTAATGCCGTAATATCACCTTTTAAATTTTGACCCACAAATACCACTTGATCAGGAAATAGTTGTACATAAGAGTTAAGAATATTCTGGAATGATTCCACAAAGTGATATTTGGAGATAATTACCGATTTACCGAAAAGGAAATCATCCTTATTATCCGGTACATATCTTCCATTACGCATTTCTTCAGTGCCCTTTAAAATATAATGGCCAGTTCGGAATCGCGGTGTAAAGGGTGAACCATGTTTACACATCGAATCTGTAAGCGGATTATACACCGATAACCCAATTTCAGTTATAAACCCATTTCTTTCCCATTGTTCAATATCAAACGAGATAAAGACGCGAGATTTATTCTCCAGCCATTCCGTGCCAAGTGAAAGCATTTCTAATCCGTTAAGCTGAGATTTGGCAATTTTAGTAGGGTTAATTTTATCAGTAGGGATTAGCTTGACAAATCTATCTTGTTCGTTCATTACCTCGCCGTTGATGAGTTGATCCACCGCTTGGCCGGCCACTATAGTTACAGATACTAAATTAATAGTATTATCATGAACATGAGTAACCGTTGGAGCGAATGGAACTACATCTGCCATAGTTCTGTCATCATTATTATTCATATGCTTAGTATGGGGACCACTTCGAGACTGGGGTCGTTGTTGTTGTTGATGTTGATGATGTTGATTATGATGGTGATGATGGCCCTGCCTCGATTCTACTTCCTCTGATTGCACCCGTTTGTGATGATGACGACGGTTTCTAGATGTTATAGATGTTGCTGATGTGATTAGGGGTGACGGTGATACCGTTCCATCCTCGCTAGATGATTGTGGTTGTTGTCGGCGTCGGTACGGCATATTAATGTATATATTATCCTTTGGTTGATATATTAAAGATTAACCCCGTGGTTTATTTATTTTTTGTAAACGAGAAAATCGGCCACAAATTATATATTAGTGATAGATATAGAGCAAACTCTTTTAACTTTGCTGGTTTGTCCGTTTGTTGTTGAAATCAAATATTGAGATCTGGTTATCGATCTTTAAATGATCTGAAAACGAGCTTCTTTTTTTTTTTTTTGGTAGACCTTTTTCGATCTATCCTTCAGAAAACCTCAAAAATTCACCGTTCTATTAATATCTCAAATCTCTGGGTTTAACCCTGATTCAGCCGGTCTTATTATCAATCTGAATTAATTAAGAAACTTTGTTTAATAAGCGCTAGCCCTAGTATGGTGGTCTCGTATCACTTTTCCCTATTTTAGTTTAACGCTCGCACCCACTCCTCCAAGAGAGGGAGAGAGGCCGGGTAAATTAACTTTTTGATCCGTAATTAATTAATTAAATGCCTTAGTAATTATTATAACGAATTTCCGAAAAAAACAAAACAAATTATATAGCTTAATTATATAATTGAATGGTAAATAACCTATCGTTGAGATTTTGTTTTTATATTTTATTTTATTTTGTTTTGTATTTATTTAGTTTTTTAATTTCTTGTTTTATAAAAATACGTGTGCTTATATGAATTTTGTAATTGGGGGAGGGGGAGGGGAGGGGAGGAAACAGAGATAGAGAGTGAAAACCCCGGGGGAAGAACCACTCCACTATTTATCCTTCTAACGATTAATCTCTATCTTGATTAAACATATCATCAAGATAAGCACTAGGAGTACGGGAGGCATCCATACCACTCATAGGTCTAAAGCTATTAGCCCTACCTTCGTGAGGAGCGTAACTGCTACCGGGTCTGAAGGAGGATAAACGTTGACTGGACATAGTACCTGAACTACCATTAGAGTAGTAACCCGCAGGTAAATAAACACTTGAACGTTGACCAGTCATTGTATTACCCATAGAACCAGCCACGGTAGCAGCGGTCATTGTCATTGAACCACCAGCATTTGTAAACGAGGAAGTACCACCGTTAGCTGCCGTTTGCATAACTTCAGCGGTAGGTGAGAAGAAAAGACCATTACGACCGGTACCAGTCATAGTCTGAGAAGCGGCATTATCCAGAGAAGCGTGAATCCCATCAGCATAACCATTAGATCCACCACGATCACTAAATAGGAACGAAGTATCATGTGCTGCAGTACCGGACATAAGAGGCATAGAAGAACCAGAATCACGCTTGGCGGCACGGCTAAGTAATATCTTGACGGCAATTTGCCAACCAATGATAACCAGAATTAACCCACCAAAGACCGAACCAGTAGCAATGAAGACAGTTCCACTGGGTAAGGAAGATTGATGAATAAACGGATTACCGGCAGTATCGTTGGGGATAATCGCAGTAGGGGTGGCTACAGACGATGTAGTGATCTTAGCGGTAATCTTGGGCATGCTATTAGCGACTGTTGCGGAAATACCATTACCGGAAATAGTTACAGCGTCCTTGGAGGCGGTTGAACCCGCGTCAGTAGATGAATCTTCAGTAGTACTTGAGGTGGTATCACTGCTTGACGTTGTAGGAGAAGCACTAGTAATAGAAGGCAAGTGGTTGGTACTTGTGGAAGTAGGAGTGGTACTTGTGGAAGTAGGCGTGGTACTTGTGGTAGTAGGGGTAGTACTTGTGGTAGTAGGGGTAGTACTTGTGGTAGTAGGGGTAGTACTTGTGGTAGTAGGGGTAGTACTTGTGGTGGTGGGGGTAGTCGTAGTAGTTGGTGTAGTCACTGATGCTGCCTTATTGTTATTATTGGTAGGAGAAGCGGCAGCGTTCGCTATCTCCGTGATAATCACGGTGTTGATGACTTGACCGGCAACTAGAGCGGCAAGAAGTGATAAATAGATGTACGAAGTGCTAAGTTTGACCATTCTGGTAATAATGTTCTGTGGTAAAGGTCTATGCGAAGGTATCTAGTTCACAGTGAGCCGAGACAAACCAGGGACAGAGAAAAGTAAACAAGGGTGTTTGTGAATGCAAGAGAGCGAGTAATGCAGTAAATATAGAAAAGGCACGAAATATATGGCACTGGCTATATTAGCACACGTGAATCTCGCTGAATAAGAAGGGGAAAAGAAATGCCCTTGAGCGTGGAGTATCTGAGGCTGTGGGTGGTGATGGTGAATCTGTTTTTCGTAGGAAGAAAAAATAACAGCTGGCCGGAGAGAGGCTCAACTCGCAGGGAGGAAAAAAGGAGGCGCGGTGGGCGGGCGAGCGAGCGAGGGCCACCGAGTCTGAGCAGGCAGCAGTGGGATGCCAACTTCAAACCGCGAGGAAAATGGGAAAATGGGCAAATATATATACAGACTGGAGCCAGAGGCAAGTTACTGGGGGGATATTAATCTATAAAAAGTTGGACTAAGGTCGGTTGCGAAGCGCGGGCCCGGGTGGTTCTCACGCGGAGGGTTCGATCGCACACACACAACACCGCGTGGGAATTGTGTTTGGAATATGTAAATTGAGAAGACCGTTTTCGCGAGTTCTGCCAAACAAAACGATTGACAATTGGTGAAACGGTGGGGGCAGACTAATTACGAAAATTGTTGGGTATCAGGACTTTTATTTTTTTCTTATTTAATCTTCTTCGCATTCGCGTGTAGACTTCGGCGCGGGGGCTAAATATAGAACGTCCCTGAGATCTCGATAAAAGGCTAATAAAAAGGTTAATGGAGAAGTTAATGGAACATTTAAAAAATACAGAGACGGCAGAGCCAGCGAAGACAGCAGAGTCACCAGAACACACGGAAGACACAGAAAACACAGAACAAGTAAAACTGTATAATCTACGCTGACAATCCACACAAACAACCAGGTTTGTAACGCTCCGAAATGACAAAAAGCTGGCGCTCCGTCGCTGAGGTAAGCCAGCCGCCCCTCCGCCATGGCCAATCTCGACCCAACCTCCAACCCACACAGAAACACCGCGTGCAGCCCACTATTGGAGGTCTCCACTATATACAAAACCAACAACCCTCAGTTCTCGTTTTTCTTGCCCCACTCAAATGAACGGATCCGTATCGCACGCGGTGCCTGATGGCTTGCGCGCCCTGGACGCACTCTCGATCGATGATCCCGCACACCCCTCTCGAAATACCCACACAACCAACCTAATTACCGCTTATACTACGGCCCACTCACACTTCCCACCACCGGCCCTGCAACCCCTGATAAGGTTTGTACCACCCCTAAATTTCGCCCTGGTTGACGAGGGCGTGTACCGAAGTGGCCATCCGTTGCCCATTAATTATCCCTTCTTGGAGAAGCTACGACTGAAAACCATCATTTACCTGGGTGATCGGGAGAAGGACGACAATAAGGACTATATCGAATGGGCTGCCGCCACATCCACACCAACCTCCACTACCAAGACGCCGATTAAATTGCATCACTTTCATGTCAAAAGTGCCAAGGAACCTTATATAGAAAATGATCCCGAGGCCCTGACCCAGGCCCTGAACATCTTACTAGACACCCGAAATTATCCTGTTCTGATCCACTCCAACAAGGGTAAACATCGGATTGGTGTCCTGGTGGGTGTTATGAGAAAAATGTTACAAGGCTGGTGTCTAGCGGGTATCTTTGATGAATACGCCAAATTTGCCGCTGGTAAGGGTGATGGTGATGTGGAATTTATCGAAACTTTCGAAACTTTATTAGAGTATGATTCAAAGTATGCCCCAGCTTGGCTGAGGCGTGATTAGAATTGAATGGAAAGTTTACTAGGAAATGAACGGAAAGTTTATTAGGACATGAATGGAAAAAACAACAACAAAACAACAAAAATATAACAATATTTAAGCCTGTTAAAAGATAGAAATTAGGCTTGTAAAATTGGGAAATTATTGCTGAGATCATGCTAAGGTGAAATATCCAAGTGCCAAAAATTAAAATTGAAACCTATCACTACAGACTTATCAATGAAAATTCGTCTGCCACATGTATAATAACCAATATATTATTATATTTAAAATTTTCCATACTATACAGTCACAACCGTCAAAACCAAAATTAATAAAGTAAAAACGGAAACTCTTATCTAAAAAGTCAAGCCAAGCAACAAGAAAATCCTATGGAAAAAGAACAACGATATCTTTCAGTTAAGAGCTTCAGAATCTCCAGTGCTCATCAGCTGATTGAATAGCCCAGTTGAATTTTTCTCTCAGGGTCTTGGTGAACAATTTTTCTATCGGCACACCATATTTCTTTGAAAACATCACCGTCATACGAGGATCAATATAGTTCATCTTACTTGTACCTAAAGCGACTTGACTATTATCTTCCTTATCCTTTAATTGTAACTTGGTGTTCATAATTCTTTCCTCAAGCTTTATGATTTGCTTCTCACACTTCTCTACCGTCATATTAGGCTTAATCTCAGGCTTATTGGTCTTTAACTCCTTCGCCAATTCCTTTTGAAGCTCCTTAGCTGCCTTTAACCTTTCCTTCAAATCAGCTTGCTTCATTATTGGTTGACCTTCAGCCTTCAATTTTTCGTTGTCTTTAGCAAACTTCTTGGTAATCTTTTCACTTTCGCGTTCTACTAATCTTTCATGAATCTGCTTAACTGTGTCTTGATCCAAGGAATCAATATCTTCAAAGAACTCGGGTCTCCGTTTCTTTTCGGATTTATCCAACAATAGCATAACCTTTTTCAGTTGATTCTTTTGCCAAATATATTCATTAATTTTATCCTCAATTTTCCCCACAGAAGCTTCATGTGTCTTAGCAACGGTACGTTGATGATTACAAAGAATAGCAACCGTTCGGTTAGCCGCGTTATAAGCAACAACCTTTTCATTCACTGTACCCACATTTTTAATCAAATCCAGCTGATCTTGCATAGTTTTGGTAGCATTATAAGTACGGAATACTTTAGCAGTTAAGCCCGGCATATAATTCTGGAGATGCTTATTCAGGATAGAGGGATCCAGACGGTCAAAGATATCATCACCGATCTTCTTGGGTGCTTTCTTGAAAATCTTCAAATTTTTGAAAACTTGAGGAATTACTTCGACTTCTTCATGAAATCTAATTGAATCCTTACCCAAGAAATCAAATACTACCGTATGCGGCGGCTTCAAAGTGATATGTTCAAATCTCAATGAACAACAACCAACGGTATCTGCTTCATCCTCACCCTTTTCACCACCTGCTCTAAGTGCTAATCTATCAATGAGGTAAGTGGCGGTAGCAATCTGTCTACTAGCCATCAATTCACTCTTCAACTCCTTCATATAGTCATCACGAATTCTTTCAATATGATTCTTCAACTCTCTAGCCTTTTCAAACTTTTTGAAATCACTCATACCCTTCAAGGATGAATTTTGGGCCAAGAAAACATACTTGGTATTACCATTAATGTTTTCCTTCCAAGTAGCTAGCCAAGAAACGGTGTTATCATTCTTGACTTCACCCCATTGGTGGCCTGCGGGAGGTTCAGGAACCTCAGCCTCAGCTCCAATATTGAGAGTGATTTGTTCGGGTAAGACACGTTCTTTCAATTTACCAGTCTTAGGATGAGCCCCTCTACCTCTAAACAAACCTGGAGGTTCGATACGGAAATTACCAACGAGTTCCTTTCTACCATCCAGATAACAAACCTTGAACTTTTCTTCACTTATATCCTTTTCTAACTTTAGTTTCTTTTTCTCGGCTGCCGAAATTGATTTCTTTTCCAGCTTTACTTTTTCGAAATGAGCGTGTATTTTGGAAAAATCACATTTGGCAAACTCAGTGAGTGATACAACTTCTTTGGTCTTGGAATGCTTGGCTTCCTTACCAGGGCCCAATCGTTTTATTAAACCAACAAAATCATTGAAAAAGTTTTTCTGGAATACAGGATTTTGGGCATGATCAGTTTCAACCATGGCACCGAAGAAACCGGCAACTTCTTCTGCTTCAGGTTCTAAATCAATTGGGTTACCATCGTAGAAAAGCTTAACACTCTTGGGCAATTTTTGGTAAGGAGGAGGAAATAAGACACCACTATGCTGTAATGTGGTCCATTTGATGGTATCATCTTCCTTCTCTTGTTCCCACCATTTGAAAATTTCTTCCTCCTCTTCTTCTTCACCTTCTTCACCTTCTCCGCTCTTAATAGGCGTAGATTCTTTCTTGACCTTGGCCACAGTAGGCTTCTTGGCCACCGGCTTTGGAGTCGAAGATGCTTGTTTTTTCACCTTAGGTACTGTTGTCTTGACCTTCTTTACTGCACCATTGAGCTTGGTAGTAGTGGCTTTACGCTTGGGCCCATTGGTCACGACAGCCTCTTCTTCTTCCTTATATTCTTCTTCAGATTCAGACTCCTCCTTATATGAAGTAATTGAGTTTCTTGATTTTGATTTTCTAATCTAAAATAGATTCAATAGTAAAATATTATTATCCATGTTTAGTATATTATTCCTTGAAATAGAGTACAAAAGTAAAGGCATGTAGCAATCGATATTTATTTTTCGCAGGATAAACTTACCAAAGGCATATCGTCTTCACTATCAGATTCTGCTTTGATTGCGGCAGATTGAGCCTTACCTAAAAAAAGAGAGAGATATTAGTATGTAATCATCAAAAGTATTATTAGAAAAAAAGTGTCCATCAAAACATCACCCAAAAACCCAAACTTCAGAATTAATATATATATATATGACAATCAGGCTCCCAAACTAGACTTGAAGACGTGCATACATAATGAAAAAAAGACGATAAGGTCACTGAGGTCAAGCCATGGTTCTAAGAATCTGGACACAAATTGCCTAGTTAATTACATACCATTAAAGCGCTTTGACAGAGGAATATCGTCTTCGCTGGATGACATTGTTGTTGGGGGTTGTGAAAATAATCGGTCAATGGAATCGCAAACCAGATGTTTGTGAAAGGGAAAAGAGTGGATGGGAAGAATAGTTGGGACCGATGGGAAAATAAAGGCGTTCTTCGCTGGACGTGTTTTGCAGGGAGAGAGATCCCTGGAAACCGCGGTGAAAAAACGGGACGTGGCATACAAAAACCCCAAAAAGAGTTAAGTTTCCCAACGGGGGCTACCCCCCCTCGGATTAAAAAAAAGACAATATTTTATTACAATGATTTCGGCTGAGTTAGAAGAATTAATATCTTCAGTATTTTCATATTTTCGCACCATATAGCTTAGCAGAGATATGGGTATTCTCAACATGCTTGCGCAAGAAGCACAAATTTCCTTTTTCTTTTGTTATGCAGATGGTAAATGATTTTCAGCTCCATACTATGGAGAATTAGTTTAATTTTTTTTCTTATTCTTTTCTTTTTTAAAAAAATGAATATATTGATGAATATATAATTTACAAAACCAACCAATAAACAGTAATAAAAAAATTAGGCTAGAAGATATTATAATGTACAAAAGACAGTGGAGACGAAGTGATCACATATAACAGAACTCACTAATGCGAGGGCTTCCATTTTCGGTTAATGCTAATTCTTCCTAATTATGAACCACTTCCAATACCGTTAAGTAAAACACTTTTATAATGAAATCACATTAGGCGCTGCCGAGTGATGAAGAGAAATACGAGTAAATGAGGATAATGGGGATCAGCTAAACTGCATATGTAATAGTTGATAACACCACGCAAATAGAGACACAAGCTGAAAAAATAAGTTCCACAATGGCATACTTTACATTTCATCTTGGTCTATCAGCAAGCTCTTAAGCTCCCATTCGTTAGCGAACTGTCTCTTAAATTTATCCAGTTGGTGAATGATAGCTTGACAAGCGTGTCTTAAGGCATCCTTGGGCGAATAGCCCTCCTCGGTTTGGATTCTCATCACGAAGTTGGGGAAGAGAGGATGTTCAACCTTATAGGCGGCAAAGAGAACACGTTCATCCTGTAAAAGCTGAGAACGCAGCAAATTACCTAAAGTATGATCCTCACGTTCGAATCTTATTAAAGCAGCATTGGGTACTCGCGCATCGGGAGTAATCGTCAGCCTAGGCAGAAAACACGACAAAAATCCACAGTTAGATAATCACGAGCCAGGGAGGAATTCAAAAAACAAACATTATATGGCATAAAAGGCCCTGAAGGGAATATATTCTACAATGACTGACTTACTTGGACATACCATCAGGTAACAGGAAAAGCTCGAATCTATCGGGTTGATTCATTGTGGCGGTGGGCGACGGGGCTAACGGGAGGGGATGAGGCTGGGGTAGAGCTTAAATGGGGGAGAGTGCGAGCGAACTAGTCGAGGAGATTGGCTTTGCGTTAGATTCCGGCGATGACTCGATCGGGGGGCAGGACAGGGCTGATTGTGTAGCGTAGACCACACGCTTTCGCTTCCGATAGAGCCTCCTGTGATCAACAAATCGAAGGTTTGGCCCAGACGCAAGTGGCGTGCTGGGGTTTGACGCGTGCCCCAGTGTACGCGGGCTCTCCGCTGAGCTTCCACTCCCGCCTGCTTCAAGCCTACTTTGTATTTTATCTCACTCTTGAGAAACTGCCCACGGACTTCTTTTGTGCTAAGCTTGCGACCGCCGTGACGTCGTTTATAATCATGGGCAATCAGGAAATTTGGCATGGCTCGCCCGAGGATGGCGAGGCCATCCGCAAACAACTTCCGCAACAATCGCAACCGGGTATCGCCCCACCTCCAGCCCAGGCCCCCCAAGGTTTTCAGTAAGTCGTGCCCTTTTATATGTGGGTGCGGATTTTTGTATTTAGCCAATTACCAGGCTATTGCTAGACGCGCCCTTCAACCCTACTCTCTTGTCATCTTTGATATTCATCCCAAAGGTACTCTAGCTAATCATAATTTATTTCCATTTAGCTCCACGCAAGGTCTCCCTGTTCTACCCCTGCCCTCGGATTTAGCTTCGGGTCCTCGTAAGTCTTATTTCGTGTAGCTTCCCTATGACCGTTAGTCTACGCCCCAGATAATATAAACAATTAAGCCATTATGCGGTATATTTTATACTATCTTGGGGGAAATTCGCTTATATGTTTCTTTTACTAATTTTATGCAAAATATTCGAATTTGTTTTTGGCTTTTTTTATTATTTTAATTTAATATTTAGACCCCGTCGCTCAACAAGGGGGATACTACCCTCCAATGTCATCGTTGGCGGGAATCGGTAATACTAACCCAGCTCCGCCGGCCTATCCTGGCATTCCTGGCGGACACGGTGTATCGCCCTCA
Source organism: Nadsonia starkeyi-henricii (assembly GCA_030560865.1). Lineage (NCBI taxonomy): Eukaryota > Fungi > Ascomycota > Dipodascomycetes > Dipodascales > Nadsonia > Nadsonia starkeyi-henricii. The sequence goes on from JAKTWC010000078.1 coordinate 11,293, forward strand.
TCCGCCGCTGCAAATGCCCCTTCGGTTAATTTGGTATGTATTTTTAAATTTTAATTTGTGGCTTTACCCGGGCAAAGTTAACTAACCCTTTGGCCTGTTTCTCTTCTTTACAGCTGGGATCCTATCGTCCTTTAAATGTGAAGGACGCGCTATCATATCTTGATCAAGTGAAGATTCAATTTCAGAACCAACCTGATGTCTATAATCACTTTTTGGATATTATGAAGGATTTTAAAACACAAAGGTACGTGAATTTGCATTATTTTTTGGTATACATATATACTTAGGCAAGCCCTTGCCTATGGCGGCTCCCACCGTATTTCCATGCCGACTATACTGAAAAGGGGGGTTTCTCGTGTCCCGCTTACTGCATGACACAATCCAAAGCTTGGGACTGACCTGTGCAATTCTGTTATCTATGTACTAACATTAATGATTTGTGCTTTTTCATTTTTTTTCATTTTTTTTTTTTTTAACATTTTTTTAGTATCGATACACCCGGTGTTATTGATAGAGTTTCAACTCTTTTCCGTGGCCACCCTAACTTGATCCAGGGCTTCAATACATTCTTGCCTACCGGCTATCACATTGAATGTTCTATGGATCCCTCTGATCCTAACCCAATTAGAGTTACTACTCCTATGGGAACCAGAACCACCACAAGACCCCCAGCTGAACCTTTGGGGGGTGTTTTCGTTCAGGAGAACAGATGGCCACAAGAGGGCTACATGCCATACGTCGCTGAACCTAATGTCATGGGTGGTTCAATGTCTCAACTACACGCGGCTGCTAACGGCCGTCAACCTATGAACGAACCTCGTCGTCCCGGAGGACCTGTTGAATTCAATCATGCAATCAGCTATGTTAACAAGATTAAGAATAGATTTGTAAACCAGCCCGATATCTATAAGAATTTCTTGGAAATCCTTCAAACTTATCAACGTGAACAGAAGCCTTTAGCTGAAGTATACAGTCAAGTGACAATCTTGTTTAAAGAAGCGCCCGATTTATTGGACGATTTCAAACAATTTTTGCCCGATACTACACAACAACAGCAAGCACCCCAACCGCAAAGAAATTTGCATGATATGTATCGTCTACCTCCTGTGGGTAATTTTGCACCTCCCGCAATGGGAAGTTTACCCCGTGAAGCAGAGCAACCTGAGAGAAGAGATAGGGCATCAATCTCGGGACCATCCGGCGGTTCTATTGTTCGCAATGGATCCACTAATGGTAATTTGGATTTGCAAGGTATGCCTCATGGGGATAATATTCCCTTATCTCATATGAGAGGTTCAGTCGGTGGTAGATATGATTCATCATCATTAAAGACTAAAGATGGCGTTCCTGTTAGCCCAAAGCTTATCCCCGCTGCGCCAACCCCTTTGGAGCCCACTAATCAGAATGAAATTATTACTGAGGAGGTGACCTTTTTTGATCGTGTTAAGAAATATATTGGTAAAAAGCAGACTTATAATGAGTTCCTCAAGGTTTTGAATTTATTTTCACAAGGACTTATAGATAAAAATATTTTAGTTGAAAGAGTTGAGGGTTTCTTAGGCGCGAATAATGATTTGATGGATTGGTTCAAGCAATTCATTAGGTATGATGGCAGGCCGCTTCACATTGACCAAATTGTTTTCAAAAAGCATCAACTGGAATTATCTTTATGTAAGAGTTATGGACCTAGTTATCGACTCTTACCCAAGACTGAAACTTTCATGCCATGCTCAGGCCGTGACGAGATGTGCTGGGAGGTTCTTAATGATGAATGGGTTGGACATCCCACATGGGCGTCTGAAGACTCTGGTTTTGTGGCACACCGTAAGAATCAATATGAGGAAGTCTTGCATCGTGTTGAAGAAGAACGTCATGAATATGACTTCTATATCGAAGCTAATCTCAGAACTATTCAGACTTTAGAAACGATTGCAAACCGGATTGCTAATATGACTGCTGACGAGAAGGCTACCTTTAAATTACCAGTTGGATTGGGTCACACATCAACTATTTACCAGAAGGTCGTAAAGAAAATTTATGACAAAGAACGTGGCTTGGAAGTCATCAACGCCCTTCATGAGAATCCTGCTATTGCTATACCAGTTGTCTTGCGTCGTCTTAAACAGAAAGATGAGGAGTGGAAGAGGGCTCACAGAGAATGGAACAAGGTCTGGAGGGAAACTGAGCAAAAGGTATTTTACAAGTCGCTTGATCATAGAGGCTTGACATTTAAACAGACTGACAAACGGTTCTTAACAACAAAACAATTGGTTGCCGAAATCAGCATTGTGAAAGCCGAACAGACTAATCGCAAGATTAATCAATGGGCCCCTAAACCAGTTGACCAACTAAATTACATCATTGATGATTCCAGTATCTTCTCGGATATATCTCGATTAATGAAAGCTTTCTTGGCCAACTCCAATGCATATTCAGCCAACGATTGTGAAAAAATTGAGGTTTTCTACAAGTCTTTTATCGAAGTATATTTCGACTTTGGTTTTAATGAAATGAATGGTTTGAATGGATCTTCTGCCACAAAGGAAACCCAAAACGGTTCTGATTCTACCACTGGCTCTAAACGTAAACGTGATAATGGCGATTTATTGCGTAGCATTTTGCGGAAGGCCAAATACTCAATCAGTAACAAAAAGAAGCTTGATAGTGATGGTATGACCGACACTGATTCCAATGATACTGAAAATAATTCATTACGCGATGAAATCGAACAAACAGGCGAACCTTGGATCCAACCGTTAGAGCAACAGTCAGAAGCATCTGTCAAGGATATTAGAAAGAAGAGAGCTAAATACAATTTATTCGGCAACACTACTATCTATGTCTTTTTCAGGTATCTTCAAGTTATCTATGAACGTCTTAAGGAAGTCAAGGATCTTGAAGAAACTGTGGTAAACGATCTTGTAAGCCAAAAGCCCATTGAATTTGCAGTTGACTTTGATCTTTACGATCGCAAGCTTCAAGATATGGGATTGGCTTTTGAACCGGTAGACTGTTATGCACAAGTTCTTCGTTTGTGCGAGAAATTAATTGAAGGTGAAGTTGAACATCAATGGTTTGAGGAAACTCTTCGACAAACTTACCGCAATAGAGCATACAAGTTATTCACAGTGGATAAGGTCATTCAAAATCTTATCAAACATATAACTACCATTATCAGTGATCAGAAATCATCCGATGCATTGGTATTGTTTGAGGATGACCGAGGTCATTCTTCGACTACTGTTAAGGAACAAATAATTTACCGTTTACATGTAAGATCAGTGATAGGTAGCGATGAAAATATGTTCAGAATTGAATGGAATGCGGACAATAAACAGGCGTCCATCCAGTATATTGGTCCCGATAGTCCTTCAGTCAGCTTGAGTAACCAAACCGACGAAGAAAAATGGAACTACTACTTGACTTCATATATTATGGCCAACCCTACCGAAGGCGTTTCGAATGAAAGAGTTGAGTTACCGTTCCTTAAGTCATCGCTTGATAAAGCCAGATTAGCACAAGGTTTGGAAAACTATGTTGACAGCTCAAATGGATCCGCAGTCAACAATATAAATGAACCCTTCTTTGATTACGTTAAAACTGGATTACTGATTCGAATCTGCATGAATACCTACAAGATATTCTTCGAACCTAACACTGAGGACGTATTCATCAGAAGGTTACTAGTAAAGGAAATCTCATCATCTAATACTGATGCCGAAACCACTCAAAGAAATTCCAAATGGGCAGACCTTCTGTCATCTCAGTGGAAGACTAACTTGAGTGAGATTGAAGCCAAAACTTGCGAAGAGAAATATGCTGCATGGATCGAAGGTGGACCCGATGCTTTAGAATCATTTGAAGCCTCAATTGTTCCACAGGTCACTCAGGACGTGGAAGAAGCCAATATTGATACCGAAAAGCCCAGCGAACTCCCAGAATCAGATGCTATTACTTTACCAGACGCTACGCCTCTTACAGATATTGAATCAACAAGTGCTTCTACTCCGATCCCGTTAATACAACTAGAATCGGATAAATTGGTGAGACCTGAAGACAAACCTGTTGTTCCCATCATTCCACAACCAATGATGAATCAAAATGAAGAGGCAGCGATTACTGCCACAATCCCTACTGTTATTACTCCCGCAATTCCTGCTATCAGTACTAACCCAACACCTTCTACCGCCCCTGTTACCGTCCCTGACGTAGCCCCTGACGTAGCTCCTGTTACCTCCCCTGTTACAATCCCTGTTACCACCACCGCTACAGTCCCTGATGTAGCCCCGGTAACAGTCCCTGACGTAGCCCCGGTCACAGTCCCTGACGTAGCCCCGGTCACAGTCCCTGACGTAGCCCCGGTCACAGTCCCTGACGTAGCCCCGGTCACAGTCCCTGACGTAGCCCCGGTCACAGTCCCTGTTACCACCCCTATTACCGCCCCTGTTATTGCCCCTGCTACAGTCCCTGCTGCAACTCCTGTCACCACTGCGGCCACTGAGGATAGTGTGATGACCGATTTAAATGTGGAAAATCAGGAAGTTCCAGTCGAAGCGCCCGTTATTGATACTGCCAATACCGCGTCTACCGAAACAGGTGCCTCGGCCCCTGAGATCACAATGGCGACAGCAGACGATCCCGTACTTAACCTCATTTAAGGGCTAGTTCTAAAATTGCTATTCACGGGCGTATAATAAGCCTAATGAGGTCAAAGAAGGTTGCCTTTTTTTCTGGTTTGTGTTTGAGTTAAAACTTTACTTAAGCTTCATGATTATATAACTTCATAAATATATATAATTCTATAATTTAAAAACCACCTTATTAATATATGTTTTTTTAATTTATTTGTTTATTTATTTATAAATTTTATAATTATTATCATGATTCCAAGAATGATTTCAAAAAATGTCTTTTTGTTTTGTTTTGTTTTTGTCTTTTTCAGCCAGGCATATTATTTCCCATTTCGATCGTTTACCACATCTACCGAAACAGAATTTAAACCTTCCACCCGCAACCTATAAGAGAGAAACCCACAGGGAGCTCTGGTGATGAAAAAAGCCCCCTAACTGAGGATTAGTAAAGCTAAGCAAGAAAGAAGCGAGAAATCTGGCACAAAGGTTTTATTTCCTAATAGATTACCAGACCTAAAGTATCGAAGAAAAAAAGAAAACAGACAGGGAAAAAAAGAAAAGAAAAGAAAAGAAAAGAAAAGAAAAGAAAAGAAAAGAAAAGAAAAGAAAAGAAAAGAACAGAAAAGAAAAGAAATAAATAGATATATATATATATAAGGGGAGAACCGAAAAAAAAGTTATAATAAAAAAAAAATTATAATAACGAATACAGTTAGGCGAAGGATAATAGACACAGAGAAAGGAAGAGTTAAGCAATAATTAGCCGGGCCGATTAATGCCTATTACCAAATGTAGAATGATAACTAGAATTCCCATTAACAATTGTGCCTGTACATTCTCTAAAACCGTGGGGAGGCAAAATTGAATTCACATTACTCATTCGTCGCGGTACCGAAAGAACGGTTCCATCGCCAGAAATAGACGTTATAGTGGAATCACTATCAAAAGCGTTACCCGTTTTGCACTGCAATTGACTAATTCTTTCGGGGCTAGGGTGTTGTGTACCTACGTGCACATCTAACGGATGAAGAGACGATCTTCGATTGGAACCTGATGAATTTACAGGGGATGAGGAAGCCGAAAAGAAAGATCCGCGACGGTTGGGCGAGGTCGGTGTGATAGGGAAAGCTGATGCCGATGTATTCAAAGAGAGCGGATTTGATTCTGAAGATGAAGAAAGGGTACGAGAATGCTTGTTGTGATTATAGATATCATCAGCATCGCGGCCAAAGGCAAAATGAGAATTAACTGATGAGTCGGTATTAGAATCGGGGACAATTGTAAATGGGTCCACGGAAGCACTATCGTCTTGTCGAGTTTGATGTGTATTTTGGGAATTCATAGAATAATCATATTCGGAGCTGGCTTGGTTACTATTATTTTCAGCCGCAATAGCCTTGCTCATGGCATAATCACCCGAATCAAAGTACTTTCGATCATTAAGCTTAGCAGTAATCAAGTCCGATTGGGTGGGTAACTTGCCATACAGCCTAAAAATGCGCTGTTCTGAAGGTGATAGGGACTAAAAGAAACATGGTTAGAACGAACTGACTCGATATGTTTTTTAAAAAGAAACCTCCCCACTCAAAGATAAGGGAGAGGCGAATGTAAGATAAACAATAGCAAATAGCAAATAGCAAATAGCAAATAGAAAATAGAAAATATAAGATATAAAATAGTAAATACCAAATAGCGAATAGAAAATATCAAATATTGAATATAAAATATTGAATATAAAATATTGAATATAAAATATATTAATAATATAAAGAATATAGATGAAAAGAGACAAATAGGGGATATACGAACCTGAAGATCTACCCTGTTTTGGGCCATGTTGGGAAACTCGTCGAGTGTTACGTGTGATTAATTGATCTGGGGGATTTCGATAAGGCAAAAGATAAGGCAAAATACGCAGAGGGGCGGGGGGAGTGGGGGAGTTAGGATGAAGCGTAGAAGGGCCAGGAAAAGATGAAGATAGGATCGAGGCACTAATGACGCAGGCAGTGGAGGGGCGGGTGGTGTGGACAGGGAACTAAGGATTGAGGAGGACCTTATATAAGTAAATAAGTCGATATAAAAGAGGTAAGAAAAGTAGAGAGATTGGCTTTCTAACCAAGACCGAAGCTCAGCTATGGGCGAGCGCTTTGAGTGTGCGAAAACGGCGGGGACCATCTGTTTCAGGGCTTAGGCAGCCGTAGCCGCTCCACAGAGACAGGGCCCCAGACAGCCGTCCCGTGGGGTGCTCCACGGCGGTGGAGTAGTACGGCCAGCCCTAACCCGGGGCGGCCTCGTCACGAGCCCCCCTATCTTCATAGTCGTTCCGCCATAATCGGCTATACTATAATCTTCCACCGTATAATAATCTTCTATGATTCTTTCTGTTTTCTACTGAATGCGCCCTCGCCCCCCCGTCCCTTCGTGCTGTCCACAAGCAGCCCCTAATCTACGTCCTTGCCCTAGGGCTTTGAACTCTATCTCTCTACACACTGCACCCAGGCTAGGCGAGCGCCCTGTACATACATATGTATATATATATATAGATATATATAGATATATAGATATACTGTTATGTAAAGAAAATTCGAATGAATGAGATTTTTAATGAATTGAGAAGAATAATAATATAGAAAGAATATAAATAGAGAAAACGAAAAAAATTACCGGCAAATATGAACCCAGGAAGAATAAATACAAATAATAATTTATACAAACGATGGCATCATCTTTGGTGCCATATGATTTCTTTTTTTAGCGCAATAGTAGCCAGCCATGAACCTTGGAAAATGTTAATACATTAGATCATCTATTCCTTAATGGCGTAGGTTCTTCTGTACATGTCATCAACGTTAACAAGGTAGTAAGTACCGGAACGAATGGTTTCAATGGAACCAGTAGGGGTGAAGTTCTTACATAAGTGAGCCTTTTCACGAAGAGCAATGGCAGCAGTGAAATCTTCAGGAGAAGACTTGACACGGTTGTCGAGCAGAGATTGGAAGTTAAGAGCCTTGGCAATTTCACTGACATCACCCTTAACGGTAAGGGAGAAGAAAGTAGCAGCAAGACCGGAACCGTAAGAGAACAAGGAAACACGCTTGTTAAGAAGCTTATCGGCATCAACAAAGGAAAGTAAAGATGCTAAGCCGGAGTAGACGGAAGCAGTGTACATATTACCAGTGTTGGTAGGACCAATGATGGAAGGAGCTAATCTTTCAGCAGCTTGAGCCTTGGCTAAGCCCAAAAAGACCTTTTCAACGGTCTTATCGGTTAAAGTAACTTGGTAGTCCATGGTCTTGAGTTCTTCAGGAACTTGACCTTCAAACTTTTCAGGGTTGGCTAAGAAATCATTGAAAAGAAGACGAGCGTAAGACTTAGACACAAGCTTACAGGTAGGGGCATGGAAGACAGAGTAATCAAATCTTTCAAGACCTTCACTGGCAAATCCACGCTTAGCAGCCTTGGCATTGTACTTTTGGTAACACTCATCAACGGCCTTAGTGTAACAAGTCAAGGAGTAGTGACCATCAACATAAGGGTATTCAGAGGTAAGATCAGGCTTGTAGAAATCGTAAGCGTGTTCAAAGTAAGAACCGTGGATAGGATCTAAGACAAGGGGGGCATCAGGACCGATAAGCATGGCAACGACACCAGCACCACCAGTGGGTCTAGCGGCACCTTCAGCGTAAAGGGCGATATCACCGGCAACCACAATGGCGTTTCTACCATCCCAGGAAGAAGATTCAACCCAGTTAATAGCGTTGAAAAGGGCGTTAGTACCACCGTAACAAGCGTTAACGTTATCAATACCTTCGATATCAGTGTTATCACCGAATAATTGCATAAGAACGGTCTTGACGGACTTGGACTTATCAAGAAGAGTTTCAGTACCAACTTCAAGACGGCCAATAGAGTTGGGGTCGATGTTGTACTTAGACAAAAGATTGGAAACCGCAGTCAAGGTGAAGGAGTAGATATCTTCACGGTCATCGACGAAGGCCATGTTAGTTTGGCCAAGACCGATGGTGTACTTACCACTGGCGACACCATCAAACTTTTCCAAATCAGCTTGGTTAACAGCCTATAAATCAATGGAGTTAGTATTTTTCAAACTATTGATAAAGTGTCGATCCTTTTGTTTTATTTTAAATAATAGTCTTGATATCATTTGAAATTGGTTATTATCTTGATGCAATCATACAAATCGAGATCTGAAAACATTTCATCAATATAGGGGATAACCACTGTGTAACAAAACCCAGTGGCTGAAGATCTGGCCACCAAATGAAACATATGCCAGCGGATTATTTAAAACCATAACCCGAGCCCTATGTATCCGCCAAGATCATCCAAAAACTAGAAACAGGCCATGATTGACCGGCACATTTAGTGATTTTTGGCATCTATCGCAAGCCCAAAACCAAAGCCAAAATCAAACCAAAACAAAAGAAGCACCCTGAATTATAAGTCAAAAAGGAGAATAAACATGAAACATACTTGGTTAGGGAAGTAAAGCTCGAAAGCCTTAATACCGATATTTTGAGGACGGGTATCTTGTTGGGTCATATTTGTCAATTTTATTCGATGAAATGTTATGGATCGATGTGGGAGTGAACTAAAATCTATGCCAATAGACGAAATATCAGAGCGTGCCACGAAAATATATATACTGATCTGTCGTTTAGTCGTGTTGGGTCTCGTATTGCCTCGCATTCCGCTGGGTGTGCCCCTTTCCGTTGTCAGGGCGACTGCCCTGGCGTCCTCCTCCCGCTCGCGTGGCAAGATAGTTGTGATGACTAATACTACCATCTGGACGTCCTATGTCCTGATATGAAACTAGAATAGTCCAGAGATTTCATATCGGTGGTATATATGGGCTTCATTCAAAAGTATTCTTACTATGTGATTCGCACGTTTATTAATTAGATTTATTTACATTTTTATTAATTCGAATGGTTAACCGTACAGACGCGCAGATTATATTCCCATTTGGTGTCTCTGCTCTTCGCTACACTACACTACACTACACTACACGACTCATTGTACAGTCTAACTGGCAATTTAACAATTTCTCAGCATTTCTTCCATCTGAATATTGCCCACCGCACCGTTGACCGGTTTCAATAACCATCCCAATATAAACTCCGGAATCCATCTACCAAGAACTTCGTATAACTTACTGCCCTTACCCACGTGGTACACGCGCGATGGGCTAGGATTCACAAGACAATCAAAAACGGTAAAATACAATTCCTTAATAGTACAACCATTTGCTCTGCCATGTGAGGATGAGGGACCGCTATGGGTCGATTTCAAGTATGATGTTGAGGCTGAGTACTGACGAGCGTAAATGGCCCTTAAGCGTTCAGGCCATGACAAAATGTCGGCCCGGATGGCATTAGCATAAGAGTAAGAAGCCGAAGACTTAGGCGAGCCCAAATCAAATGAGCCCATTTTAATTTGAATGAATGGAATTCCTTGAGGTTCTAACTCCCTGTGAAGACATAGAGCCAATGACGACAAGGCAGAGATAGTAATACACTCAGGCGCATTAAAGGCTGGGTTCATCGAAGAAATTATATTAGGCGTCAGCAATATTAGTCGGGAATGACTAGACCTAACAAGATCCAGTAATCCCGTTGTAATAAAAGCAATGGGTCCCAATAGAGAGTAAACTATATCTGACCATATGGCAACACTGATTGATTCAGTGGGACCAGGTGGGAAATATAAATTAGGAACCAAAATGGCACCCACTAATGAATAGTAGCCATTACTGTTAACCAAAAGATCACTCAGTGGTTTAAAAGAGTTGACTTCGGTATCACGGCTGACTTGCAAGCATCGAATATCAACGCTGTTTTGACGTTCAACAATAGCGGCTTCATTTGGTGATGAAATAGTACAATAAACAATAAAACCACGTTTATCAAGATCGTTGGCCAGAAGCATCATAGTAGGTTCAGCCGGTGATCCAGCCAGAACAATAATTTGAGTTCGAGCGCCATTGGGGGCCTTTAACGCTCTTCGCTTAGGCCTGTGGCGTTTGAGGGCATGTCTTTTGATCAAGATTGTATAACCTAATACGGACACGCCAGCAATCGACAGAAGTAAATATTTTTGATTTTCCCGCCTGCTAAGAAAGTTCAAAGCACGGCCATAGATAGATAACGAAGGCGGAGGTGGTGGAGGCGAGGCATGTAATAATGGGGCCGGAAATGATAATGGAAGATCCTTGTGGCGAGAAATCCAGCCGTTAACCTGCTGGGCTACATCACAATCGGCGATAGTTTGCGCCGTATTGGAAATCGTATTAGTTGCTTGGTCTTTGAATCTATTCAAGTACTGAAGAGCCACATATAGAGGATCGTTGATAGACATTGTGGGCTAGATAGTCTGGCTGGCTGCTCTAGAACACAATTCAGTTATAGCTGTACGATTGAAATACTAGCGTCAGCATCACTCCAGCATTGTAGATGGACGGATCCGGAGTGGGGAGTGAGTCCACTTGCCCTGGGACGCAGAGTCACGGGATTTGCTCGGCATACTGCCGAAACACTCCACAGGAACGAATGTGAAAATCATACGGCTCACTCAAAAACCATTATTTCTCGACACCTGGAGAGTTAGAGCCCTGAGGAAGATCGTGTACAAAGGTATATTGTACTTCTAGCGGTTGGTTTTTTATGCATGATACGTCACTTATAAAAACTATCAGCGCTTTGAAGCGTCGGGAAAATCCGGAGTATGCCCTTGAACTGCTCGAGAAGATGGCTTCCCTAGTGGCTCCAATCATGAGGGACCATAAAATGAAGGTGGGTGTGTTGACCGAGTTTTATCCTAAGAACCCGAATTTGTTAGGATTAAACGTCAATCATGGTATGAAAGTATGTGTTAGACTTCGACCTGCCGGTAACGATCGTGGGTTTTATCCCCTAGAGTTCTGTCTGGGGACATTATTGCATGAGCTCACTCATAACTTTTACGGACCGCATGATGATAAATTCTACAAATTCTTAGCCAAGTTGGAGGATGAATACTATGCTTTGGTAGCCAAGGGTTTCACCGGGGAAGGATTTAACTCCAAGGGTAACTATCTTGGCTCTAGTGGTAGCGCTCGGTTGAGCGATTCCAACTTAAATCTAACAGCAATACGAGTAAAGGCCCTGGAAGCGGCGCAGAATAGGAAAGCCACTTCTACCTTAAGCATAAATTCTGGGGTAAAACTTGGAACTGTTGATGGTTCTCCATTAGCTGGAAGACCGAAAACAATAAAGGCTTTGAAGGCTCTTATCCGCGAAGCGGCAGAACGACGAGCGGCAGATGCTAAATGGTGTGCTAATGTTATGCCGATTGATGTTGTTGAGGTAGATTCTGACGAAGACGATATTATAATGATGAATAGCCCATTGAGGGGAGAGTCCGCGGTATTTCCTAATTCTAAACGCAGCTTGGGTGAGTCTGCAAATATTATTGAGAATAATAGTATCCCTGATTCGCGAATAACCAAAAAGCAGAAAGCTGCCGTAGGGTCTTGTTTGGCGCAGACCGCTGTATTATCTGCGGGCGCGCCTAGTGCTAAATCTGAATTGACCAGGCAGAATGGCTTCTCTGATATCCAAAAACCAGACGATGATTTGGTGGTGGTTGGCGAGACTGTGTTTGTAGATCTTACGAGTGATTAATTCAGAAATTCTGTGCTATAGTTCTGGTAGATTTATATATATATATATATAGACTTTAAATAAGTTAAATAGATTGATAGATTTTTTTCTCTGAACCTCCTAAATCCCTACTCTCTATGATCTGGTATTTATATATATATATATCGGTATATCTAATCTTTCGTTTACGTAATAGCTTTTGGATTGAAACAGACCAGCATTGTAGATTCTCTTCGTGCATTTGTAGGCTTGATCACGCTGATTACCCAGCTGCCTCATGGCGGAAATGTAAGAGGCATCATATCGTCAAGAGGCGTTCACATTCTCAAAGCCCCAACTGATATACACCTGATCACAGTTGATATACACCATATCAAACGAATCATAACAACAATGGATAGTAGTAGCACTAATCGATTTGTTCCCGAACATCGCAGAACTAATTTTAAAAATAAAAGTCACTTCAATGCTGATGAGCTTCGCCGTAGACGTGGCGAAGCTCAAGTTGAAATCAGAAAAGCCAAGAGAGATGAGAACTTAACGAAGAGAAGAAATCTAACTAATGTTATTGGTAATATTGACGATGATGATAGAAGTGATACAGAGGCTACTTCCAGTGAAGGGCCATCCTTTGAGGATGAGGTGAGTAAAACGTCTTTTCCTTCTATTTGTGTATGAATTGTGAGGTTCATTGTATCATGATTGCTTCTTTATACATTCCTAGCTTCTAGATCATACAATTACCATTGTTATGTGGTAAAACCGTATGAATGCATCTAGTTCTCTGCTAGAAGCTTGTTGAAACAATTATTATCAAGAAGATGAACAACACTTTGAATCGAATTTGAAAAATATGACATTAAAAATTACACTTACATACGTTAGAGTTAAAATTAACAAGTTTCATTTTTTTTCTTACTCATCTAGTTATTGAAGGAGCTCCCTGTTATGATTAACAACATTAACTCAGATTCTATGGAGCTTCAACTTGATGCTACCACGAAATTTCGTAAACTTTTATCTAAAGAAAAGAAACCACCTATCGACCAAGTTATTCAGTGTGGTGTTGTACCACGATTTGTCCAGATTCTTTCTTCACCCCACCCCCGTGTCCAATTCGAAGCTGCCTGGGCCTTAACCAATATAGCGTCGGGTACTTCGGAACAAACTAAAATTGTTGTCGAATCCGGTGCTGTGCCCCTCTTTGTCAAGCTTTTGGAATCTTCAGAATGTGATGTTAGGGAACAAGCTGTGTGGGCTTTGGGTAATATTGCTGGGGATTCAAGCGCATTTCGCGATATCGTTCTTCAAACTGGTGCTTTACAGTCATTACTTAAATTATTGAATGATTCAAACAAGATAAGTATGATTAGAAATGCTACATGGACGCTGTCTAATTTCTGTCGTGGTAAATACCCGGAGTGGTCTATTATTTGTCATGCGCTTCCAGCTCTAGCTAAGCTTATCTATTCTTATGATGACGAAGTTCTGATTGATGCCTGTTGGGCTATTTCTTACTTATCTGATGGTACCAATGAGAAAATACAAGCGGTTATAGATGCTGGTATTCCCCGCCGTTTAGTTGAACTACTGGGTCATGACTCCACTTTAGTGCAAACCCCTGCTTTAAGATCAATTGGTAATATTGTCACTGGTGATGATATTCAAACTCAAATCATCATCAACTGTGGTGCTCTGCCTGCCTTGCTCAACTTATTAGGATCCCCTAAGGTAAGTATTCAAAAGGAAGCTTGTTGGACAATCTCTAATATAACTGCGGGTAACACGAATCAAATTCAAGCGGTTATTGATAATAATCTTATTGCGCCACTCATATATCTGCTTAGTTATGGTGATGCGAAAACCAAAAAAGAAGCCTGTTGGGCGATATCAAATGCTACTACTGGTGGTTTATCTAAACCTGAGCAAATCAGATTTCTAGTTAATCAAGGCTGTATCAAGCCTCTCTGTGATTTATTGACATCTATGGATAATAAAATGATCCAAGTTGCGTTGGATGCCCTTGAGAATATTCTAAAGATTGGTGAAGCCGATAAGGAATTACGAGATGATCAAACTAACCTTTATTCTTTATATATTGAAGAAGCTGGTGGTATGGAGAAGATCTATGATTGTCAAAATAACTCCAATGAGCTAATCTATCAGAAGTCCTATTCTATTATTGAAAGATATTTCTCTGAAGAAGAGACTGTTGATGAAATAGGTATAGCTCCTGAAAGTACCGGCGAAACTTTCGGCTTTGGCTCTACCACTGAGCAACAAAACTTCCAATTTGCCAATTAATCACTCATTATAGGTATACCCTTAATTTGTTTTTTGCTATGAGTTGTGTCATTTTGAAACTTTTGTCACATATTCGTGTACTCTGAGGTTCTTTGCTTCTTCATATCATATAATTGAAGATAATTAGTCGCTATCTATATATATATCCTTATTGCATATTATATACTTCCTAGCATTTATCAACATAATTAAATATTTCCATTTGACAGTTTCCTTTCTTAGCTAAAGTTTTTAATATTTTTATATGATATCTGTAATTTTCCGGTTAGCCCATATTCCCGCCCGTGCTAGTTAACTCTTCTTAATAATATCGGGATAGGTTTCTATTTTGGGCATCTATTAAATTTATCACAGCATTTACAAAGTTGTATAGAAAAACGCTAGCCAGTTGCTACTATCCCAAATGGGACGATGGCTCGCACAAAATCGAAAACGTGGGTTTTCTCTAAACCGAAATTAGATATTAATATTGAGACACTCAAATCCATAATGAGAGCGATTGCACATCTAGTTGTGCGGATAAATGTCCAACCTGAAATGGCTCGACTTCCTGGCTCTTTTCAGCTGATCTGATGGGTGCAGCCGGTTGTTCTTCCTTGGGAGGTTAAAATCGCTCGCTACGTCTAGCCAATTTGGGACGTAAAAATTTCATTCAACGGTGAGGTGCATGATGAAATGCATATCTCGCCAAAGATAGCTTAGCCTTTTCGGTTTATTTGTCCCAAAAGGTCAAACCTGCGATAGAAATCACGTAAATATGCTATATGATAATCTTTCAGTTACAAATCCGTACATATTTTCCGTTAACAGATAGGCTAACCTCAAAGATATGAGATCATTTTAAAGAAAACGTGCGCGGATTCCAAAAACGATAAGCGTGCGCGAGATATGAATTCGGATCGCCATTTTGGTAAATTGATCTGAGATCCACCCTCCATCTATATAAGATAAGACTTCCCCCAACTTCTTAATTTTTCTCACGCGAAGTTTTTACACGCTCAATATATTAATTAACTATTTTCATTAACGTTATTTAGAATATGTTATGAGAATATCTCTACTTCTTTACGCTGCTTGAAATAGTATCTGATCTATGGTATAGATTCAAAGTAGTATCCGAGGGTTAATATCTTACTAGCTGTATTAATGAAAAATTCTGAGAAAGATACATTTTTAAAGAAGTGAGAAATGAATTAATATATTAACATAATAAATAGAAAAAGGGTAGCGGTGACCCAGAAAACAACAAATAACAACAAAAATCGATAATATCAAAATAGAGCTCGCATTAAGCAATAAAAGCCCAGACCTTTCCAAGAATGGTAGTAGGAGCTTCTTCATCCCAAACGATGGCATCAGCTTCTCTTCTACCAGTGTCAAGATCCATATGTTCGGGCTTAACAAACTGGGGTAATCTAAAAAGTAACTTGAGATGGTCAATAAATGAACCACCATCAGCAGCAATTTTTTTGAATTCAGGAATCTTAAAAACTACTTCAAAAACAACCCAAAGGAAGAAGAATAGAACAAGTGAAATATACGCGGTAAAAAACTTAGCAGCCGTAAAATCCCAGAAACAAGTAAAACCTTGAACAAAAACGATGATAATGTTAGCCACGCACGCATACCAAGCATAATATTGAGAACCAAAGGCGATAAATGGAAGATGCTCACGATCAATTCCTTGAGCCTTGAGGGCATTCATGAAACGGATGTGACAAATAGAGATAAGAATCCAGGCAGTCATGCCAGCAACTGCGGTAATATTCATTAACCAAACGAAAACCACATATGAATTGTTGCTTACGGATAAGAAAGCGAGACACCCGAAAATAGCAGTAAATACAACACCCACAAAAGGAACACCATTCCATGTTCTCTTAAAAAATTTAGGGGCAGTTCCAGAATCGGCGAGGGCATAAAGAACACGCGAGCCAATGTAAACATTGGAGTTACCAGCGGATATAAGTGTCATAAGAATAACCGCATTGAAAATATGGGGTAAAACCTTAGTACCAGAGTTGACAATAGCAATAACGAAAGGAGATTGGTTAGCATCGCCTGACCCACTGATCAAACGAGGATCATTATAAGGGATAAGTAAACCCATGAAGAAAATACTACCAATGTAGAAGACAAGAATTCGGAAGAAAACACGATTAATAGCTCTGGGGACAGCCTTACGAGGGTTAGCAGATTCACCAGCAGTAATACCAACTAGTTCACAACCTTGGTAAGTAAAAGCAGCGCCAATAAGAGTATATAACCAGCCTAAGAATCTACTAGTATTTGTGTTGGAAACAAAAACTTCAGTAATTGATTCTACAATTCCACCACCCCAGGGGCCGGGGTTTCTCCAGTATCTGAAGCCAACAGGGCCAGTGACCCCGGCGCCACATACCATACAAAAAGCGTATATTAACCAACCAATGATAGCAATAACTTTGATTGAAGCAACCCAGAATTCGATTTCACCGTAATACTTAACAGGAAATAAATTGATGGCAAGCAGGATTACGAAAAAAATGGCGATCCAAGCAGCATTAGGAACTGCAGCAGTCCAAAAATTAACAACAAGTCCGACTGTGTTCAATTCAATAGCGAACGTAATAGCCCAAGAAAACCAGTAACACCAACCCATGGCAGCACCGATAGGAGCTGAAATAAAACGAGTAGCGAAAGCAGCGAAAGAACCTGTAATAGGAATGAAAGTAGCTAATTCACCTAAAGATTGGGCAACACTGAAAACAATTGTGGCCATGAAAATATAAGCAATAAGAGCATTGACTGGACCGGCATTTGAGAGGGCCCCGGCAGTACCAATGAACAAACCGGTACCAAGGGTACCACCAAGAGAAATCATAGAAATGTGACGAATCTTAAGCCCACGCTTGACCTGCGTATTGGCAATTTCTGCCGTCAA
The DNA here is from genome assembly GCA_030560865.1 of Nadsonia starkeyi-henricii. NCBI lineage: Eukaryota > Fungi > Ascomycota > Dipodascomycetes > Dipodascales > Nadsonia > Nadsonia starkeyi-henricii. The sequence goes on from JAKTWC010000078.1 coordinate 28,812, forward strand.
CACTTCTTCTTGGTCGTAGCCCTTTTCCATATTGTTGGAAATGGTCTTCTCTTCGTAAGAATAATACTCTGACATTTTGTGTGTGAAGTTTAAATTAAATAAGCGGTTTTTTCTAATAATACTTCAAGCAGTATTTGATGAACAGATAGTATTTTCACCAAAAGATAAATGTAAAAGTGAGGGTCCAATAAACCTTTTGGTTCAATAGAAACTAGATGCAGGATACAAGCAAATTATAACGATCGATTTGCAAGTTTGAATCGCAAGTTCAAGTATATATGAAAATGGAAATCAAACGGAGCAGCAAACAAGAAAGAAAGACCGGTGTTTTAAAATACTAAATAGTAAAAATGCGGGAAAAGGGAAGAGGGGATATTTAAAAGGAATGCCATAAATACGTATTTAATGCCCAGTATAACGTTGCCGGGAGAATAGGAGTGAAAACTTTGTTTGGTTCAGGGGCGCATGAGCTAGTTTTCTTAGACACTACCGAAGTCCCATCTGATCTACCCAATCGCCGTTGGCGATTGTCGATCATCTGCACAGATTCAAGGCGAAATGACACATTTTCTGAGGAAACCGCATGCATAAGCCCCTCCCACCCCATCAACTTTGCATATACGACCTGGTAGTCATTGGACTGTGGCCAATCAGGGCCGATGCCCTCCTGCAGTGTACAATGGCTTCTTTCCCGCGTTGATCTGGCGGTGGTTTGCCGCGGGCAACAAAACTTTTTTTTTCCTCGGCCAACCGCCTGCTCTATTGTGCATGCATTCGGAACCTAGCAAGCGCAACAATCTGATCATAATGAAATTGAATTCTTCCCGGAGTTTGGCCGTGTGGGGTATCAAATTAGTGATCGAGTTAACATAGTAAAAAGATTTATATATTGAGGAAAGTTTATATTATATAGCCTGTTCTCCAGAATATCTCGCCCTCTTACTGAATAAACAAAATTATCATGTTCCACATGGCTATTGGTTATTCGTTCCGATGCGTTGAACCTGTGCCCTTCGGCATCACGCATCGAGTATCCCTGATTCACCACCAGGGGTCGCGGATTACAGAACAATAGAAATGTAAAATAGTGAATAGACTGGCTTTCGGATATCGAAGCCAATGAATGGTAAGGGTTCCCGTCTTTTTTTTACTGCAATGTAGCATGTGGATGCAATGGGGCATGTAGATGCAATGAGATTTGTACATTAAAATTAAATTGATTGGACTTTAGACACAGTATGTTTCATTGATCCGGATCCTTTGATACTTAAAGTATCGAATGAATCTTATTGTTCTATTCAAGTAGCCGCTCTACGATAGTAAACTCCTTGTTTAATTTTCAGCTCAGTTTTTAAGTTTTTCTGAGAATTTTGTTTAATACACTTGAGTCTTAATGGTAATATACCCACTGTAGATTATACGATGGATACTTTTATTTATTATTCATTATTAACTTTTATATATACCAGTTGACGGGGCTGTTTTTTTTTTTTTTTTAAAAAAATAGACTTCTCATTAAGAAGTAAAAACGTATTTAAACTAATTAACAGGGAAATTAAAGAGTTTGAATACGAATCCTGAATGACATAAGAATAATAAATCCATGCCAAACTAAAGGATTTCCAGAAAAAGTATCAAGGTGGGCTAAAAAATCTAAAGGATTGTGTAGCCACCATCGATGACAATATCACTGCCAGTGCAAAACGAACTCGCCTCGCTAGCTAAGTAAATGCAGGCACCGGTTAATTCATCAGGATCGCCTAATCTTCCCATCGGTGTTCTACTCTCCCAGTCATTAAATAGTTCTTGGTAACCTCTATTGAGAACCGTATCCATGTAACCAGGACTAATAGAATTACATCTAATCTTGTGGACTGCCCATTCAGCGGCAAGCGATTTCATCAAGTGTTTGACGGCTGCCTTAGAAGCATTGTATGCACATTGAGGCTGGGGCCAGTTAACAATGGAGCCAGACATACTGGCGATGAAGATGACACTACCGCCGGTTCCTTGAGTTATCATATGTCTAGCAGCAGCTTGGGTGACAATAAAAGAGCCATTAAGATTAATATCAATGACTCTTTTGAATTTTTCGCTCGGATATTCTTCAGCGTGTACTAAATCGGCCACACCAGCGCTGTTAACAACGATATCGATTGAACCAAAGTCGGCTACTATATCATCAATAACTTTCTTGACAGCTTCCTCATCTCTAATATCAATGTTGTGAAATGAAGCCCTAACGCCGTAAGCTTCACTCAGCTTCTGGATGGCATCCACCCCTAAGTCTTTTTGAACGTCAATGATAGCGATACCGGCCAATCCTACACTACAAAGACCCTCTGCCATAGAAAACCCAAGACCTCTGGCACCCCCTGTAACAAGAGCCACTTTTCCGTCAAGTCTGAATTTTGACAAAAAGTTTTTAGGCCCAAATTCAGGCACGGGATTCTCCGCCGCAATTCGAGCAATATCTTCGAGAGTGGGAGGGTTCGGTACGATAGCAGCTTTCGCAGAAGAATCTAAAATATAGTAGAAATCATGTTAATAAATAATGAATAATCCATATATGTATTTTCTGGTCTAATCATATCCACAGCGGCTGGGTTTATCCGGGTTCTTTACTTTGGTTGTCTTTTCTCGATTTGAAACAGCAAACCAAAAGTAATAGGCCCCATAACAAATCAAGAACTGAATGTTTAATGCCCAGATTTATTTCCATAAAACCCGAAGACGAAGGTTTGCAAATAATTTAATAAATAGAGATATATACATACTTTGGATATTAATGTTCATGTTTACTCCAGTCATTTGTATATGTAATATCAGTGGGTCTTGGTACTCAGAATCAATAGGGTATATACGGTTCTATCTCAGATGAAAACAAGTGAAGATAGTGATGTATATATATTTTTATATATTTAAGAACGTCTATTATCAGTAATGAATATTTTGTATTCTTAAAGAACGAAGATTGTTCATTTTGAGAGATAATATCCACCGTTTATATACCTAATTTGAGATAAGGATTTAAAGCCGGCTATATTGGCTGAATGCGCCGGATAAATTGGCTGAATGCGCCGGCTATATTGGCTGAATGCGGCGTTTTCAATAATGAAAACTCACGCCATTAACGCAATAACCAGGGATCATCAGATCACGGATGATATTTTATCCTGCCGGAGTTTCTCATCAAATACACCAGGTGGCCACAAGGTGGCCACATTTTAAAAAATTGATGTACTTTAACTTTTCCCTTCATAAATAGGTCTAAGCTTTCATCCAGTTTGTTCATTTTTTTGCCTGTAATTATCCGGCTCTCTCTCTTCAAAAACGACATATATTTTGGAAATTTTTACAATATTTTACACAATTATAATTTGTTTAGCTTTTTACTTAATTACACTGACCATAATACAACAGCAACTTGCGTGTCAACTTGTGTTTTGGTTTCTTACTAAATTTCCCGATTTGGATGATCGCTTACACGGGTCGGGTACTTACTTCGAGAGATAGTAAGTTTCTAAAATAACATATATAATAGAGAATGATCTGCATATATATATATATATATTACTAAAAATAGATTTGCTAAAAATTCGGCATAATATTAGTTTTACTAGCAAATCAAATCGCTGATCGTTAAAACAAGAGTGGGGTAATTAGGCGTCTTGTTGGGGGGATTAGGCGTCTTGTTGGATCCTCAGTGAAGATAATCATTATTAGAAGGACCACTTTCATCGAGACTAATAAATTAAGGTCCCAAGTGATACCATACATTTAAATTATCCTAAATATAGAGTTGATCCGATTTATCCGATTTATCCATTGCTTTATTTCTTAAAGTTTGTTTAGTTTCTGCAGTCTCAAATGTTTTTCTTGCATTTTCGGTTGGATCCAAAATAGGAAAATTTGCGGCGTGATCTTATCTTATCCATCAGTGGATTGTATAGTAGAGTAAATGTATGTTAAGTCGGATTAAAGAATCTTGGCTTGCAAGAACTTAAAACAGCCATAACTAAAAAATGAAATTTTTTCTAATCCAAGAAATTGCTTTTAAATTAAACTAATGGAGAGTAAATTATTAGCTATTATTTGATAAGTTACAAAATAATTTCACGATGAAAAAACTTAATTGTTGGGTCAAAATAAAAAGATCTAACAATCGAAACAGAGCTTGACAAGTGGCTCATTAATAAATGCAGTTATATATTATAATAGAAGTGATTCCAAAACATGTGTTTTCTTATTTGAGAAAAATCAAAAAGTAAAATTATTTTTATAACCTTAGATTAAATCGCATAAAATTTTATCATAATCTTTCATCATATTCTCGCTCTGCAAAATTTTCGCTTTATACTTTTCCATCTTGATAGCCAAAATCCTCTTCTTATTAGTGAGATAAGCTTTCATTTGGCTAGAGTTAAGATCCTTGGGCAAATCTGGCTCAAGTTCAAATATTTCATTTCCATCATCCACAGAGGAGTCCAGTGATGATGAAAGTGTTGAATTATTTTTGCTGGTATTATCATCGGTAGTTGGTCGGGGGCTTTCAATATTTTGAGGTAAGACTTTCCGTGACGAAGAATTACTTGGGTTTGGAGAATCTAGGCTAGAGGAGTCGTTTAATATCGAAGAGATTGAAATAGCATGCTGGCCCTTGGCCCTCTTGAAGCTATTTTCGCTGGTAGGGGGAACTGAAGGAGCCGACATGTTTGAAGTACTTGTGGTTGACTGAATCGGTTCAACTATTTTATCATTTATTGATGAAGTCGGGCTTAATCCAACTGGATTATTCGAAAATATTGTTGCTGTCCCAGCGACTGTTCGTTCTGGCAGACTATTGGTTTCAGATATTTGATGTATCCTATTTAACTGTATGGCTGCGCGTGATTCCTTCAGTTTCTTACTGGCTGAAGCTTTGTTTGATCTGGGCCTGGTGTAAGATGTAAAATCAATAGGCGTCGGATAGTATGAATTGCCAGATCGCACTGTCGATTCAGTTTCAGTCTGTCGGTTCAGTTGAACGTCAAGCGGGTATTGGGAGGATGCGGGTGTGCTCGAAGCCGCCTGAGGTAAGGGTAACAACGATGGGGATATATTCGCAGATGTGTTATGCAAGCCATCGAGAGCACGGTTATCATCGCCGGAATCGTTCATAGCATTTTCATTATCACCATTATCTATTATATAGCCCCCAACAGGTTTGACATCTTCATTGTTATTCGGATTGACACCCGTCAACGGAACCAAGCTGTGATTAGCTGGAGGTGATGTACTGACAACAGTAGCGACAGTAGTACGCTTTCTTCGTTTAATGACACTTTTCTTCATACGAACTGGTCTATGAGCATCGTGTAGTTTGTAATATAAGCCACATGCGTTACAAATTGTATGGCCATCGTCATCTCTTCTCCACAAAGGTGTGATTGTTGTCCCACAATTCTGGCAAGCTATGACAATGGCAGCATTCTCTGAAAGTGATTGCTCATTAGTGGTTATAGATGAAAATGAACCCCCACTTGTATTTTTATTCTGCAAAGATTGAGATCCGGGGATAGGATTATCGCTCTTAACTTTCAAAGCGTTCGCTAATTGGTACGCCTTATTAACCCGGTTATTGTAAGCTGGACAGCCTGAGCAAGCGGATGCACCACCGGTACCATTACAGTGACCATCACCAGGACACGAACCAAGGAGGTTACCTCCACATGACGCCTTCGTCGCCGCTACTAGTGTAGACATATTTTCGCTGTTCTCCTCTTTACGATCACCATCAGATGCTGTATTGCCCTTGCCGCCAGTACCTGGATTTGACCTGTGAATGTGGTCACTCTGGTTCTTACTGTATTTATCTTCTTCACTTTTCCTATTCGCTGATTCCAATAGTATTGTAGTCGTTTGGGGTGGTCGTTTTAAATTAGTAGGCCGCGTTGTATGTCTAGCCTTATAGTAAAGCCCGCAAGCATTACAAATAGTCGAGCCATCGGGGCCGCGTCGCCAAAGTGGCGTACGCGTGGTTCCACAATTTGAGCACACTTGCCCAGTAGCAGAAGATTGTTGCAGCATATTTACCTGGGACTTCCACTCTGGTTTCGGTGTTTCAGCAGGTGGTGCCGAATTAGACTTAACAGTAGGTGGATGGGGCGCTAGGTGCTGTACAGGTTGTAATTGTGGTGAGGCCGAACTGTTATTAATATTTTGTTCACTATGATGAGATTGTGATAAGTTTTCACTGCTGGATATAATGGGAAATTTTTTGATAGATAAGGCGTTCCCACCAGCAGGGGGGTGGTTTTGAATGGAGTGTGCTTGAGATGTTTCATCTACTCTGATGGGGTTGATTTCCTTGCTTGAAACGTCAGTGTGAGGGTTGGTACTATTGGTGTTACGTCCACCTACTTTCTTAGGTAGATCAGCGCCTATTGGCCGAGCTGATAAAGGTATTATGGGAATTAAGCCTCCGTTGTTAATTGTTGTATTGTTTAATTGGAAATGCTGGTTATTGTGGCTCATTATGTTATTCTCGTGAGGGACATTTCTATTGTTTTCCCTATCGTTAATGGGCAAGGAACTCCATGACGAAATGGAAGGTAAAACGCTATATTGAGGTAAAGTTTGAGGTTGCGAAGATACACGAGGGAAGTTAAGTCCGTGTAGTTGAGAATTGGCTCCGCCATTTTCCCGTGTAAAGTTAAACTGCTGCGCATCATTAACAATAGGTCGCAAGGTTCCATTAGGGGCATTGTTTTGAGCGGTATTACCGAACATAGCAGGCATCGGAAGTGGCGGTGTATCCGTAGGTGGAAGCGAGGAAGAAGAAACACGAAATCGATTAAGCATCTTGAACTAAGAATCGGTATATGTGTGTATTGAAGCTTTGAATAATAAGTATACGCATAAAGTCCTGAGTTGAAGCAAAAACTACTCTAAATAGAAACACTCGACTCAAATGACTAGGCTTGAAATATTATATATATTTTAAAACGAACTAACCAAGCAGGCTATAAAATTAAGGGACAGATTATCGACGGGTTTTTTGTTTGAGCAAATTTAATACCGTGATAAACAGTTGAAACTTGGTTTGAGTTAATTAAACGAAAAGACGAATGGGCCCACGTTTGCAAATGAATGGTTCGTTTAAAAAAAAATCAAGATGGCGAATAACGATGTAGAAAGAGCGTAAGAAGTGGAAAAATATTGGACGGGTTCGTCTGCTGCACTCAAAATTCGGGCGAAACTAGACCAGTGTACAGAAATTCGAGAAGTGGCGCTGTTGCTGATCTTAGAGTAAAAAGGTTAAAATTGAGTGGTAAAAACAAACCTTGGAATTATGGTGGTAACGGAGTAGGATGAAGCCACTTGGCGGGTCAAAGCTATGATAATGTATAATAAACTCAAATCGAGTAATGTAAAATAGGGTAAGTAAGCTATGGTGGAGTGGTATTAAGAAGCCGAATAACGAACCCCTGGAAGATATGGTGTAATATGAAAGAATGGGGCCTTTCGTCCCGGGTTTGTTTTTCGCATTCTCCCCCCTGGACTACGCCTGATGCGATTGATAAAATCAGCTGCGGCCTTCCTCTATTTTTCGTTTTTACAGCGCATATCGTCATCTTATCCCAATTTTCTGGCTTCTATCTAACGGTATTCTTTGGTACAACATGCTGGCGATCCGACCTATCCGTTAAGATGGCGAATAGATCTACTACAATTAAGATTATTCCATAGCTACTAAAAAAACTACTTTTCATTTTTATCTATAAAATATAATGGTAATCAGATGGATTTTGATATTATCCGCCGATGAAAAACGTGAGGGGGAAAACGTCAATCTTCGGCCTATCTGGTACTACTGGCCTTTTACTAAAGTGTAGATTAATCTCTTCTCACTTGATTTCCAATGGTTTCACAGAGTGTCAGATGCGCGGCGTTCACTTATATTAGCAATAATTAACTGTGGATTTTCATTGGTAGTTTGCCACCTCGGGATATTTTTTCTATTTTTATAAGTAAAAATTTGCTTATTACCATTGCTCCTATTGGTCAAGTGATAAACATGCGATGAGGATACAGCGTGGTAAGGGTTTCCAGCCGTTTATGAAGCGGCTCACTTCAACGCTCTCTCTCTTCTTGCGATTATCTCCATCGCTAGCCAATCAGCTGCCTTTCAAAGAAACTTACTTAATTTTAATTGCTTCCCTGATTGGAAAGCTTCAAAGTAAAGTGTGCTGCCGGTCCCCGTTCTAGTTGCAAACTTGCTAAATATGCTAAAGTAAAAGTAAATCACTGCCAGGTACGGTCCAACAAGGTATTGATTAAGTGGTGCGTATTGCAATTCAACATTCGGCTCGTATTTTTGGTATGGCTGAGAAAAGTTGCCTTACAAAATCCAGCTATACCCCCAGTAACGTAAGACATTGCTTATGAAAATTGCGTTAACCCTTTCCCGCTTCCCTCAGTAACGACTTCAGTACTGTTTTTCACTCTACATTTCTTTTTTTCCCAACGTTAGGCAAATTAACTTGTGTACTACTTGATTCTCGCTTGCTCTCACTTATATTATTTTTTTTAAATTTAATTATGAGATTTTAAGGCAACACTTACAGTATATAGTTGGCAGTTAAGGAATATAATTGTTTCTCCTCGTATTTAGGGATATATTCAGCTTTCTCATATCAGAAATTAGAGTTAACTTCAAGAAACCTTAAATAAATGTACGTACTTAAAAACCTATTAGAATTATTAGAATTAAAAAATGGTGCACATTATATATGTGTACGTAGTGTACATGTGTGTGTGTGTGTATGTGGTTTGGCGATCTCACATCCAGGCTAACTTTCCCTCACCAACCCATTTAACAGGTTCACTGACTGACCTGTAGTAGGGGAGCGATGCCTCCCTTACTCCACCCTTTACCTCATAGCCTGAATCAATTAAATAAGTAATAACTTGTTTTTGGAATGATTCTGATCCGAATGGGAAAAGGTCTTGCTGCCAAATGGTAATCATTTTAAGGTCATACTGGACTCCCACGGAATTAATGGCTTCAATGCACTTAGAAAATGACTTTTGTTTATCGTATGCAACAGCGTCCGTTCTTTCAACCTTGTCTTCTTCAGTAATTATTCTCAAAATATTGATCTTCTTATCGGCAAAATGTAATGTCCAAATTACTGAAACGTCGCCGCTCTTGGCGCAGAAGAATTCAGGTTTCTTAACTCCAAAATATGGGGCTAGGAATTCAGCTCGAGCGAAAGACCACTCATAAACTTCAATAGATGGGATAATCATTACCCTAGTCTCGCCATCTAATTCAGTATCATTATCCATTTTTCTTAGCCATTGCTTAGTATTCGAGTCCGCAAGGGCTCCAAGTTGAGAGGTTTGGATCTTCTCCACTTCAGATGGCCATACGTTACACTCTTTCTTGATCTTAAGATTAAACTCAAAGGATTCAGTAAATTTGTAATCCCATTTAGTATAATAAGTGCCAATATCAGACCAAAGGAAAGAAAACACTTTCCCACCATTCTCCTGATTGCAAGGCCAGTTATCCATAGTCGATGTTAACTGATTAAACATTTGAACGGCGTACCCTTTTCCCCGGTGTTCCTTAGGTGTAAATACTGAACCGATAGAGAAGGTAATGATATCATTCTCTCTGACTGGTTGACCCTTGGCTTTATAGGCACCTTTTCTTTGTATGGTTTCTAAAGCTGAGCGTCTTTCCCATTCAGCACCCTCGGCTTCTTGTACATAGAGACCCCAAGTTCTTTGATTGGTTCCTGCGTTCATCCTGGTGTTATGTAAATAGTCCTCTCTTTCAAGATAATCGTTCAATAAAAGGCCTCCGCCCCATTCAACATGGTTGATACTTCGGATGTCGTTAATTTCCTCTGGAGTACATACTTCTCTGAGTTCATATCTAGGATATGTCAATTTATCGGCTAATGTCATGTTTTCCTCAAAATTTCAAGATTATTGAAAATGTGCATACGAAAGTAAAAGAACAAATGAGAAATATGGCGATAATATATATATATATATATATGACTAACAAAATATGGGGAAATATAATTTGTTCTATTTTTGCCTCAAACTTTCTGATGCCGGTCCTATCGCTATCGCTTGACGTTAGTGGACGAGAGATGAGATCAAGAGGCACGAGGCGTATTAATTAGGAAAGAGAGTTTAGACATAAACTTAAAAATACTGCATGATATTACTGTTGTCATGTCAACGCCACTGCAAGTCATCTTGCAGTGGCCCCTAACGTCTAGAGAGAGCGAACGCGGTATAAGGGCGGTATAAGGTATGAGAGCGGCAAAATGACTAGCGTTAACAAGGCGCTAAAATATAAGTCTTTAGCTCATAGAATAAATACAATAATACGAAGAAAAAAATATGTTATATTTCCTAAATTCTGACGTGTTTCTACTGGTTTTACTAAAATTATGATTACTTACACTAGGAATTAGTGCTATTTTTCTCCTTACTATCCCAAACTGTGGGGTGCATATTTGAGTAATAATCATTGGTTATATATTTTAGCCGCTATATTAACATGAGTATCTAACACTTGTGAAAATAATTAATCGAGGCATTGTTTTTACATTAATCTGAATAAATACATTCAGAATATCTAAGACATGTGGAAAAACTTTGCGCAGGCTCAGAGTTGAAATTTGTAAATACCAATTTTAATAGTAATTACATTGCTCAAGAATACTTGACTAATTCAAGTAAGTTTTCAATTATTTGGATCAATAAATAATATATAAAAACTATTGATTAAAGTTTTTAGGTAATGTTCCCATTTTCAAATTATCTGTGTTTGCCAATCCCAAAAGAGAGGAGAGCGATTAAAGAAAGTTTTTTTCAGTCTCTATTTCCGCTTGTGTCAAGTAAGTAGTTTAAAGAAGTTCTTGTTTTTATCTTTGACAAATTATTTGAATCCCCTGAATTCCCTGTTACTAAGATCCTTTCAATATGATCTTTCCAATGGTACTATCTTGGATCACTATCGGTGCTAGTCGTTATGGTTACATTGATTGGATGTATCTGTAATGAAGATATCAGATACAGGGAAATGGGGATTCCAAGAGTACTAATAGAGAAATAAAAATAATTAATAAGTAACTTCTTATTACAACTTTTTTTTTATTATAGGGGGATTTTATCAGAGATACCATAAAATAAAGCCCAGATATGCAAGAAACTTTGGAGTAATTTATAGGTAGTGTAATCCTCTTCAAGAAGGAGGCGATGTTAATATCTTTGATTGGATAAGCTTTTCAGTTAAGTTAGCATTATCGATTAATAAGAAAAATATACTGTTGTATTTTTCAAGTTTCATTAAGACTATTTTGTTTTAGTAATATTACCGGCTCCGCCGCACCAACTGATTTACAGCCTAGGGAAAGGAGGAATGGCAAAAAAGCTTACTAATTTATCAGTACGATTACAACATCCTAGCTGTTGTAATCCAACACTACTTAGTATTTATCGTTTAGATAAAACTGTCTCTTTTTTCTGATAAAGGGTTCGAGATTCTTATATTGTATCTTTGGTAAACTATACCGCGAGGTAGTGTATACCCAACCTTAAATCGGATCTGTAATAAAACTAACTGTGAGTACCGGCAATTGGAGGTCATAAAAAGGTACCGACAGGAGTAGATTAAAGTATATAAATAATGTTATTGTTTTTCAGTGAATAGTTAGATTAAATAATTATTAGTTGGGTACAATAATGGCTTCGATCAGGTCACCGGTATCACAAATTTGGGTAAGAATACAGGAAAGACCTTTGAAGTTGCTAAGATTATTGGACTTTCCAAGGGTAGCATTCTTGTCGACAATGAAGGTAAGAGGCGTCAGAGCCGGTAAGGGAGCCAGCAATACCAAGAACGATTTTGAGGACTCTAAGAATAAGGGTTAAAAGGGGTCCGAGGGTAAGAGTACCAATGAAGGGTAGCAAGAAGGGGGGGGGCAACGTTTGTTCAACTTCAACAACAATGTCCGTTAATACACTCAGATTAGTAGAAATACCAGAAGCGGAACGTTCTTCCACATGAAATGCCTTAATTTAACCTCTAGATCAGAATGCAAAATAAAATATGCGAGTTTAGATTCTTCTTTATATACATAATTATATGCAATCTGTCTTGCAGTGGAAACCCTCTTAAACAATCGTGAAATTCTTTGTTTCCATTTTGATGCTATATTTCTAAAGTGAAATAATGTGGGATATATAATAGTCAATTAAACCTTTAAATATTTTTCTTTAAATTAATTTTTTACCCACTTTCTCGGAACGTTTGAAAAGCATTATATTTAATGATAATTCTATGAACCGCGTAAGGAACCTCGGCAACCACGTACAGAAAAATAGTAGGGTTGACAGATGCGACCCTTGGCAGATTCACCCAAATCACATCTGCGATGCGAAGTCTAATGCTATCTATATATTATGCCTGGTATATCCTGCAGATTGGGCAATGAAGTCTTACAAGAATCGTTTCCCTTCATTTCAGTGTAGATATTTAACCTTCTCTATTGAGAAATGAGGAAAAAGGGTAATTGTGGTTTCGGTTTTGTATATTTGCATGGGATCGCCTTCGCAAGTTCATATACATGCCTTGGTAGCGATTATCATAAGAGTTTGGAGCTTATGGAACTACAATTAATGGCAAACCGCTGTAGGAATAAATGTTTTACACATAAATAAGGACGTTGATATTGCTACGCATAATTGGTGCCTGTGTGATCAATCTGCGTATTAGATGCGTACTTTAATTATTACTTTTCCAACCTTTGACGCTGGTTCTTTGAAGAATTACAGTAATTACATCATCCTTTTCCAACACTTTCTGATGTAACCAAAATAGAGTAGATGTAACGCACACACTCATTCTCGGCTGCACCCTGACTCAGATCTTGTCTTCTGTCAACCCCATGCAGCCTCAAAACCCTTCATTGGACTCGATTATGCATTATCCTTACTTTCGAGGTCTTCTAAAAATGTTAATAATATTTGATATATTTTAGAAATAGGAATAAATATATGTTTTAGGGTTTATTTTAGGGTTTAAATATTTTTCTATTTCTGCCACGACTGGAAGAGACCAATCACAAAATCTTTTGAACGTGATGGTCTTTGCGTAGGATACACTCGGATTGATTGAAATCAACTATTGATGTTAGCAATAGCAGAATTCTTTAAAGAATATATATAAATTCAGGTACTTATATAATTGATTTTAATAGACAGTAGATCAGTTTAGTGAAATAGTCTGTATTAATTGAGAAGATATAATATATAAAAACAAAAATAACCTTAGAGGGTTACAAAAATAAAAAATAAATTTTCCCGATATATGAGAAAAAAAGCAAGTTATCATAGTTGATAGTCAACATATTTTGATGTGTGTGTTCAACACACGGATACTGTGTTATCCACCCAATACCCAGATTATTATTTCTTATCTTTTAAGATTGGAGATTGCTTGTGCCCGTTTATTCATGTATTAATATAACTCAATTATGTGATTCCATTATTGTGAGGTAAAATTCCTAATGTGTATCAAGAATATGATATCTGTACTGATATTAAATAGGGAATTGATACACTAAACACCATAAATATTAAAATACTTTTCTATAATCTCTGTTATTGTTTAGTAATATTATTCTTTTTGCGCAAATAACCTTTGAATTTTTAGGCGTGGACGCTACTAATGTGCCAGAATTTAAAAAGCTGCTACAGAGATTACTTGTAATTTTTAAAATTTAGTATCTAAATTTAGAGAAATTTAAATTCCAATTTAAATCGCCAATTTAAAATGAGATTGATTGGAACATATTGGCAAAAAAAAAGAATGTTAGTAAAAACTGGTTGGTAACGGCTGGTTGGTAAAGAGAAATTGTTAACTCCTGTGTAGGATAAGTACCAGAAGCTAGGTCGGATTCTATGTGTTATGGAAAACTATAAGACATACCAAAAAAAATTATTTTTTGAATCCATCCCGTTACTATAAACCGGCCTTTTAAAATCAGCTTGTATGTATTATTCGCGTCACTCATTAATTACTAAAAGCTAACCCTTTAGTTCTCTAATAATTGGTTTCAGCGGTGAATGCTCTTCAAATATATCTCATTCAGCTTAGATTCTCAATTATAAAATATTACTCGAAGTATAGCATTTAGTTTTTGCAAGAATAATCAAAGAAACCGTAATTAGTATTTAGCAACGGAGCTTTCCCGTCTTTTGGTCCCTAGAAACTGGTTCGATTAGGATGTGCGGCTCAAATTGATTCACTACTTGTCGGTTAGGCTATCATCACTAATTCCCTTAGGCCCAAGATTTGGGTTCAATATTTGCAACACCTGTCGGGCACAATCTATGTTTATAAGCTTCTGGTGAGACTTGAACCCATCTTTAATATATTAAATTATGAGTGATTATCAATCAGCATCTTCTTCAGCGCAATCACTCAAGCATTTAAAAGAGCAATTTGTCTCGGATCTCTCCGGTGGTACAGTTGGTGAAATATACTTAGTTACTTTCGTCGCCATTTCAACTTATGCGGCATGGTGCGCTCTTCAATCACGTTTCAGATTCTTTTCTGATAGATGGTCACCCCCAGTAATATTGACTGATTTATTTCTTAATTGGCTGGGTCTCCTGTTTTCAATGACCACGTATTCTTCCGAGCCCCAGTATCTCAATAGTCTTCTTCTTTGCCCTCCGTTAGTTTTGTTAATATTTTTCCCATCAATCAAAAGTGTGACTAAAACTACGGCAAAGGCCAAACCCCCATCATCCAATTCTTCTTCCAATAATCCTTCTCCTTCCTCTCATACTTCATCAAAATCGGTTAAAGATGCCAGACCCTTGAGTGCCGATATTGCTCTTGCGTCATATTTACCTAAGATATCATATTTGACTTCGTATCGTGGTGGTATGATGATCATTACATGTCTAGCTATCTTAGCTGTGGATTTTAAGGTGTTCCCTAGAAGGTTTGCCAAGGTTGAAACATGGGGAACGTCATTGATGGATCTCGGTGTAGGGTCATTTGTATTTTCAATGGGATTGGTTTCGTCTCGTGGAGTTTTAGTTGATGCCTTTAAGGGCACTAAACGTCCATTCATACCCACCTTAATCACATCTTTCAAGAGCGCTTTTTCTGTTTTAGCACTAGGAATTATTCGATTGGTATTAGTCAAATTGCTTAATTACCAAGAGCATGTCTCAGAATATGGTGTTCATTGGAATTTCTTTATGACACTTGGCTTCTTGCCGCCATTTGTTTCTGTATTCAACTATTTTTCAAGAAGAATTCCCACTTGTATCTTGGCTTTACTAGTAGGTGTTATCTACGAATGTTTGCTAGATCGTACTTCATTGGGTGGCTTTATTCTTACGGCGGAGAGAACCAATCTTATTGCACAAAATAAGGAAGGATTCTTTTCCTTTATCGGATATTTTGCTATCTTTTTATCCGGCCAGGCCACTGGGTACTTTGTGTTGCCGTCTAAAATCATTAATTTTAGGGCTACTATAATCCCTCAAAATGGTCAGACGGTGGCTCTTTGTAATGGGAAAGTCCCCGGAAGAAGTCGGACATTAAAGACTCTTATCTTGTGTAGTGCGTTATATCACTTGATATCTTACTATTTGGATAACTTTCTCTACCTAACGCCTTCTCGGAGATTGGCAAATTTACCTTATATTACGTGGGTTGTGTCTTACAATACTCTCTTTTTAGGTTTCTATGTGTTTGTTGAATTATTATTTTTCCCGGATTCAAGTGATTTTAGCTATGAAGAATTAGTTCCTTATTCCATTGAGGCCATAAACACCAATGGTTTAGCGATTTTCTTACTTTCTAATATTTTAACCGGTCTGATAAACATGATTTTCAACACTATTGAAGCATCAGTGGTGAAATCAATGACAATATTAGTTGGTTATGCTACTACATTATTTATAGTATCTATAGTGCTGCGTCGGTTGGGCATCCGAATTAAAATATAGCAATATGAGCTTGCGGGTTTTTAGATTTAAAGGGTAAAAAAAAATTTATCATTATATACTGACTACTACTTCTTTACATCAAAATTATGTTATTATTTGTCTATAGTTTTTTTAGAATACAAAGACTTGATCTTCTAATTGTGAAACAGGTCTAGCCTTTTCAAACCCAATTGCAAGAGTAGCCTTCTTCATAGCCGAAACCATGGATGGGGGGCCACAGATAAAGATACGAGTATCGGGGCAAGGCTCAGGGAGGTATTTCTTAATGAGGTCTTCATTGATATAACCAGAAGAACCTTCCCAATTGGCAGAAGGCCGACTAAGGACGTAATGAACGTTGAAGTTAGGGTACTTGGCAGCGAGTTCATCAATATCTTCTTTCAGTAAGATATCCTCTTCAGTAGTGTTGGCGAATAAGAGAGTCACTTGGGTAACATCACTGGGATTTCTAACAATAGTTCCCAGAACTTGCAACATAGGGGCAATACCAGTACCACCGCAGATCATACCGATATTCTTGGACATATTAGGGGTGTAAATCATCTTACCCTTGGGGCCCTTAACACGAATGGATTGGTGAGCCATAAGCCCATAAAGATGCTTAGAAATATTACCATCGTGGTAGTGCTTGATGAGAAGATCGAAGTGACCCTTATCTTCATCTGAAGAAATAGGAGTGTAAGAACGAGTTATTTCCTTACCACCGATGGTGGCTGAGATAGTAATATGTTGGCCAGTGGGAAGACCAAGAACATCATTCTTCTTGGGTAAAGCGAAACGGTAACTAAATAAAATTAAATAAATAAATAACAATATTTTCAAAAGTTAAGGTTAGATATTGTAAAACTACTTTTTTCAATCATTAAAAATTCAATAAACTTACATGTTAGAATTGTGAGAAACGGGAATCTTATCAATGATTTCAAATTCTTGAAATTTGTTTGGGTTGAGAATCTTTTCAGAGCCTATAGGTGAATAAAGAAGCCAGAAAAAAAAGGGCCGATATTTGTTAGAAACCGATTCATAGATATAATTTCCCAGAAAAAAGATTAGAGAAAATAATATCTCTCGGGGGGGAAAAAAGTCTTTAGAATACTTACGACCACGGTAAACCTTCGCAACGACTAAACAGATAGTGAGTAAAAACCCGTAGGCAGTGTAAATGTACTCATCGGCTTGGAAACCAACAATAATAGAACCAACTAAAAGCAGACCCGAGGGGATGATAATCCCGTGTAAGGGGGTAGACAAAATATTTTCTTCTTCAATAGTAGCCATTTTAGGTGGATTTTGAGGCGACTGGTACGGTACTGTCTAGAAAGCTAAGGAATATACTGGAGGTTTCGTTTCTGTTGGACGTTTCGTTTCTGATGGGGATCGCGAGACTTGGGGTGGGGTCACATGACCGGTGTGATGTTGAGCGAAACAAACAAACAAACGGCTTGAAGGGGCGGCTCCCACCCGGCAAAACGGGTTCAATGGGCCCGTGCATAACACCCGTTAGACTGGGCTTTGCATGTAATGCACCATTATCATAAGTGTGGGACTTGAGCCTTTGTACGCTTCTTTTCTCGGTTCTAATTTTGTTTTCAAATGTATTCTATAAATATAACCTTGGAATTTTAAAAAAAGGGGGCATATTTGTCATTATATATATATATATATATATCTATTTCTTTCCTTCCTTCCTACTACCGCTTATTCGTCCTCATCTACTAGGCCGTTTCTAATAGCCCATTCTTTACCACTTATGAAGATTCCATCGGGATCATACTTACGTCTCAAGCTTTTCCAAGCTTGCAGATTCTCACCATACCATTCATCCATGGTAGGCCTAAGGCCCTGCATTTGACCATCGTAGGCGGGCTCGGTATCTAAGGTACCGATGAAGTTCTTAGCCCAATGAGGCTTGCCACCAACGGCAGAAACGGTATCTTCGAAGATACGGTACCACTTGCCAACGGGTGAATTAAATCCAAAAGGTCGGTACATAGTAGCGTTAAGGAATAAAGTCAAGTTATCATTTGTAATTTCATCCTTATTGGCCGTGTAGGGACGTTCAGGAGTGTAGTCAAGTAAAGGTCTGAGATTGTTACCGGGAATGGCACCCTTTTGGGAAACAACACCAGTATTAGGGTCAAGGATATCTTCAACATCATCAGTAAGCGAACCAGATGATGTCGTATTGGCACATCTAACTTCAATGGGAGCATGAACGTAAAATTCACCCTTAAGAGCTGCTTCATTGATGGCAGTTTCTAATTGGCGTAACACTTCCGGTCCGGCGGTTAAGGGCATCCCCCATTCATTAACAAATTGTGAGAAGAGACAATCCATATTTAAACCATCAACCGAGCCTTGAACGGCCTCTGAACCACCATTTTGGTAGGTAACTGTCTTACCATATTGTTGATTAAAGACCCACTTTTCAATACTTGGGGTGGCAGCAGGGTATAAATTAACGGCAAACCAGAGAAGAGCTTCGTAGAACTTACGACCGACCCAAGTACCGTACCAACTAGGACGAGGCGCCGAAAGGGGTTTATCCGATTTATTGGCTCTCCAGAGAATACACTTGCGAGTATAGGGGAACCACCACACACGGACAAATTCAGATGAAGTCCAAACGGTGGGCCATAATTCAAATAATTGATCAAAGGTAATAACCTCCTGACAAGAGTGAATGGTGTATGAGGGTACAGTACGGATGGTAGCATAAACGATAATACCTAATTTACCCAAGGATAGCATAGCCGCGCGGAATAAAATAGGGTTTTCACTGGGCGAACAGGTGATGAGTTCACCCGAGGCGATCATAATGGTAAGGTTGACTATCTGCTGTGACACTAAGCCATGATAAGCGGAGGCCCCGTGAGTGCCGGTAGATATAATACCAGCGATAGATTGATCGGAAATCGAGCCTAAATTCTGAATGGCGAGTCCTCTTTTGGCTAAGATTTCGTTCAACTGGAAGATACGAATCCCGGCTTCGACGGTGACGTCGGTGAATTTGCCGGTGTGATGAGCCTTGAACGACACCGCCTGGTTGAACTTGTCCAGGTTCATGACCCAATCGGGGGTCATGGTGATATCCGAGGGCGAGTGGCCCGAACCGGTGAGCATAATGGTTCTCTTCAGCCTGTGGGCCTGGCGGACCACGGCTTGGATCTCGTCAATGGAGGCCGGCTGCACATAGCGATCGGGTCGGCAACGGAAGGTGTTGGCCCATGTCTGATGGAATCGCTTGGAGATCGAGGCGGACTTGAGCTTATCAAAGTCGGACATCATAGCTATGGTTTTCGTCGGTGCTGCCGCGGTACGTAGGGCAACGGGAGGGCCTTGAAAAATGTCGGGAAAGAGGCGGCTAGGACAAGGGCTGCTTTGCGGCACACTGCTGAATGGCGTGCGCGATCGGGAGGTTGGGCGGCGATATGTGTGGTGGAGTGCGCGGCCGGCTCTTAGCTCCCAGCGAGGTCCTCCCAGGCGGCACCGCAGCACATCGCGCGCGCGCCGTTGAGGTTTTCGCTTTTCGCTTTTCGCTGGCGCCCCCGGGTTAGGTGTGCGCCGCAGGACAGATCAGATGAGATTGTCGTCCCAACGCGACGGCAGCCTCGACTCGCCAGGGCCCGCGCCGCGCGGAATCATAACAAGACCGAAACCCTATATCGATAATACCGATACAGCGTTAACTTTCGCATCATTCCATCGTATTAAAAAAACCCTTTATTTATATTCTGTACATGCACACCCATGCCGGCACCCAGGTCCACCCGGAACAGTGCAAGACGCAATAAATGGTCGAGAAACGTAAAAGCCGGTAAGAGCAAATCGCGGTCTTCAAACGGTGGGGATCCACCAGCGAGTGATTACGACGATTATGTCCGCGAAAGGAGCCAGACTGCCTTGGTTACGAGAATCGGGGGTGGCGATGGCAAAAGTGGGGAGCTTTTGATAGATTCCTCGCATCAGCCGGTGAAGGAATGGTGGGGTACTGATTCCCCCTATGAGGAACACAACTATCGCGATTACCATTATTATGAGCGCGAGATGAGATCCAGGCAGGTACGATCGCTGTCGTCGATTGCAACTGATGTTGTGGCCGATCACTATACTTCCCTAACGGATGACATTCTAGCAAATACCCCCTGGTCTGGTGTAGGGTCGCGAATCTGGGATAAAATTTTAATGCGGGGTCAGGATTCATTCCAAATATTTGCCATGTTCTGCCGACGGTATTTTAAGGAACCGGCATTTCAAGCCCACCATGTGTTTCATCCTAATGTTGGCACGGATGATAACCCCAATAACATTGCATCGGACGTATACAATATGCGTAATAAGTACTTGATGGATAATCTCATAGTGGGGAAAAAATCCCAGCGTGTAGAGTATATACCATTCAACGCACGGGTTAACGTTATATGCCAGCGGATTGTGATGCCACTTTCGAGCCAGGTCCGAATGCTAACCCTGTTAGATTTATCACATACAACTTTGGATCGCCAATCATATCTGGATTTGCTGTCCCTACCCCGGCTGGTGGCCCTGGATGTGTCTTATACCGGCAATAATTTAGACGACAGTATTTTGCATTCATGGTCGGTGGCAATTAAATCGGATAAATGGAGAAAAGTACAAGTGATTTGCTTTTCTGGGTGTCCGCAAACGACCTCATCAGCATACAAAAGTCTATTTGAAGCCAAACAGCTATTGTACGTTGAAGGTCCGACGCCACGAACCACTACGGCCATTCGGTCCACGCGCGAATCATCAGATGGTCCATTCAATTTAGGTCTGGCTCCGCTATCGATCGAGTATAACCCATTGTGGTCCCCGGTTAATGCCGTATCCGAATCATTTACCACAATGGGCGGGCCCAACCCGGCATTATTGCCTAGAATCGGATTATCGCGCAAATACGCCCTGGTAAAACGTATCGAACGTGATAATGGATGGTGCGAAACCCCCCTGCTTAAACGTAGTATTAGCCTGGATTTAATCATACAGCCCAAGGGTGGTCAGATGTGGGTTAGTAAACATAGAATGTTTAAGCCCTCAGACCAACCACGCGATGGATGGATTAGAGTGGCCCATACAAGGCCTCCGCTGCCTGGAATGCCAAGTACGTCAATGGGTACCAGTGCTGGTAAATCATCATCATCATCAGGGTCTGGTAGTATTTTGGATAATGGCCCCGGCTCCCGCTCTGGCACTAATCTCAAGCGACAACCAATGGCGATCAAACGGAACCGAATCAAAAAGATTTCCCTGGATGCTAGTGGTTCGTTTATGTTTTAAGGATGTAAATTTTATAATGATTATGATTAGAAGTAGTAAGTATAGTATGGGCTCCACTTCTCCGATAAACTTGATAAATAGAGAGACACAACTGGAAGAAAAATTGTGAAGCTTATAGGTTAATTTTACAAACTATTATCAAAATCAAAAAAAATTGTAAACTATAAATACTACAAGATGGTTTTATGCCAGAATAAGTCTTTCTATTTTCGTTTGCAAATTACCTTAGATTGAGCAATATTATTTTTTTCCATGATTAACATGAGAAGAAAAAACCAGCAAGAATTTTAGAGGGTATAAAAAATTGGTATAAACATTTATATCAAACAATCAAAAAAAATGTTATTTATTAACTAGAAGAAATGATTCAAGAGTAGAATAATAAAATTTCATGTAAAATAAATAAATTTATGTCTTGATATAAGATAGTGTGAGAAAGAACTTGAAATTAAAAAAAGATTTTGATGTATAAAAATACATAGTTAAAAGGAAACAAAAAAAGGGAAAATAAAAGGACATTAAATAGATTTTTGAACGAATTCATAGATTCGTAAATATGTATGTATATATAAAGATATTTTTGATGGTGTTTGGCCTGATTAATAACTTCAATCAAACAATGTGTTCAGTATACTTATCATCGGATGAGGCAACAGGGGAATCGTTGATTCTACGAACGTTGTGTTCACCGTGGTATTCTTCGGCAAGATCTTCCAGAGACTTACGCTTGGTTTCAGGGAGGAGAAGGGTGGTGAAAATACCAATGAACATGAAAAGAGCAAAGATTTCCATGACATGATTTAACCAACAGTTAGGTTCACTAGCGGAACAGCCGTGACTAATAAGGGGACCAATAACACATTGAGCGATAATGGCACCAATCTTACCAGAAGCGGCAGAGATACCGTGAGCAGAGGATCTGTAACGAGTGGGGAAAATTTCACCAGGAATAATGAAAGTAGTGGTGTTGGGACCCCAGTTTTGGAATAATTGAGCAAGAACGTAAAGAGCTAAAAGACCACCACCGGAAAGCTTGTGGTAAGCGAAACCAATAATACAGAAAACAATAGTCAAGAGAATGAAACCAGCTAATTGTAAAGTCTTACGACCAAGAGTATCAATGGTGGCAACAGCGAACCAGTAACCAGGAATAGAACCAGCACAGATAAGAATAATATTACCAACACAGGTGTTGTATAACTTACGGTAGACATTCTTGTTGGAAGCGTAACCAATAGTAGCTAAAATGACAGAGTTATTAAGACCTAAACCGTAGAAGGCAACATCTAAGAGGAACCAAGAACCAGCAGTACCAATAATAATCTTCATGTGCTTCCATTGGTTGAAATGACGAGTGAAATCCTTGAAAGAGGCCTTGGGAACTTCTTGAGCAGCGGCAATTCTGGCTTCAGCATCTTCAATAGTCTTGGCAATACGGGCATTATCGACATTCTTTTCATCACTAAGGAGTCCGTTAGCTTCAAGGATATCAGCGGCAGCAAGCTCAATTTCTTCTTCAACATTAAGGTTGTAACGAGGGGTTTCGGGGATGGTTAAACGGTAGTAAAGAGCAATACAACCGGGAACACAACCGAACCCGATAAGAATACGCCAGATCTTATCAATAGCGTTGATACATTCGGGACCACATTGAGCGGTAGAGTTGGCATGGATTAAAGAGTCCTTGAAACCGACGACAGAAATAAGAGCAACGATGGCACCGAGTAATTGACCCCAACCTTGGTTGGCAAAGACAGCGGCCATGGTAGCACCACGCCATTTAGTAGTAGCGAATTCAGAAGTAATAACGGAAGAAAGGGGGTAATCACCACCGATACCAATACCTTGAATGATTCTCCAGAAGACCAAAACGGCGACAAAGTTAACAGCAGAGGATTGACCAGTCATACATTGAATAATAGTAGCGGCGATAATGATAATTAATTCAATACCATAGACAGCCTTACGACCGAAAATATCAGCCATAAGACCGAAACCAACTTGACCAATAACGGTACCAACCGAAGTGGAAACCTTAAGAAGAATTTGAGTAGAGGTGGGAATAGTACCAGAGCCACCGACAGATGAACCCCAGAAGACGTAACCGAGAAGAGTAATGGCAATATTCATAGCAAAGATATCGTAAGAATCGGTTAAGAAACCAACACCCGAGACGGCAATAGCACGAACATGGTACCATCCAAAAGGAGCTTCGTCGATGGCTTCCAGCGCCAAACGACGACGTTCATTGGGATCATCGATATGAGCGAAATCGTTCAAAGTATTATGGAAAGCGGCATTACCACCAGCGGTAATGTTATCGTTCTTATTCTTAACCATTGTAGAAGGGTTATTGAAAGGGAGGGAGTAGTGGATATAAAGTGATACTTTGAGTTGATACTGAAGAAAGAAAATAGAAACGAGAATTTGATGGAGAAACGGGGGAGATTATATATCCAAAAAATAATATGAGTCCCAGATCACCAAAAAAAAAAAATTAAGCTGGGTCCCGCGCCAGTGAGACATAGTTAAGCCGATGAAGCGGGCCGTACATGCCTAGAAAGCCTAGTCATTCACCAACGCAAGCCAAGATGAGCTGGACAGAAAAGGGGCAAACTTGGCAAACAAGGCAAACAAGGCCAGAAAAAGCACCGAAAGCGTACGCAAAAGGCACGGAAAATCCGGCTAAGGCACGGAACGTGTGCCGAACGACCACAGGGAAGCCAGCAGGGGACCCCAGGAAACCCACGTTCCTGCTCCGTGGGCCATCTATCGCTGGCAGATAAACAGCCGTGTTTCACGCGCAGCCATCGGGGACCCACGTTTCCCACCACGTTGGCCGGCCCGCGGCCAATCAGAGGCCGCCAACGCCCAACGTGCGGGAGGCGCCAGCCCACGTTTCTCCGTCACGTGACCTGCCGCTGACAACATGCTTATCTTGCAGCTGCCGGCCGCCGCAGCTGCCGGCTTATCACCACGACTTATCACACGTGTATGAGCCCTTGTGTCTCTTAGCTCAGCATTGGGCTGATCTTGGATGCTGGAATAACGGTACCTAATCGTGATTAAGCTTTTTACATTGATTTTATTCGATCTATTTGAAAAAAAACAAGAACACACAAGACTAGCCGTTGAAGCTTAGCATGACCGTATGGCATAATTAACGTACACCGTTGTATTTACACGATGTGCCCAAGACTTTTTATTACATAAAGTTTTCTCATTGCGTGGTTCCGATGGAAAACGTTTTTCATATGTTACTCTGGTAATTATGATTGGTTCAACAAGCCATGCCTCACCTCTCCTGCCTCATATTCGATTCATTCTGGCCGGGCCTTCTGTGGCTAGTGTGTACTAGTCATTACTCCGTACGCTGTGGCTTTTGTGGCTTCGTCAACGTCTTTATCCAAGACCCTTGTCTGACTCTAGACGGCGTCTTAAACGTGCCACTTGTACTGACGCAGAACCTTGACTTCACATTCTAGCCTTAGGTTATGTTCCACTAGTTGATTCACCATTAGCTCTAACTCCCGAATCCGATCACTTTTCTTAGCCCGTGACCGTCGCGCCGCCTCTGTGTTACGAGCACGTCGCACTGACGCGGCGTCGCGCGGATTAGTAACCACAATAGGTTTCGGTTCTATTGTTGTTGTTGTCGTTGATATTAAAGGTAAAGCTTCTGTGGCACTACTAGGGGTGTCAGACAATAATGCTTGGTTAGGTGGTGTGTTCTTTTTTGATTCAGTCGAGGCCAATGACTCGCTCATAACGACAATCATGCTCTTTCTTTCACGCGTGAACTTACAGGGGATTTTCCCTCCCCGCTCTGGTTCGTCATATATTATAGGTGTGTGGCTGTCTAAATTGAAATTTTCATCAAACATGGGCTGACTCAGCAAAGATGAAAAATTGTTAGTACTAGACAAGTTAACGTTTGATTCAGTAGTAGTGGTCAAGTTATCGTACTCGCTCGGTATCGACAATGATATAAAAGCTTCGTCATGTTTACTGTCGAATGAAACGTGTGGTAGTTTGCCTTCGAGATCGTAACAGGTGTGGTGTTTGGTTCCCTTCGTGGGGAATTCAGGAGAATTATATTCGTACGAAAGAAATTCATCGATATTACACGAAGATGGCAATGAGGAACAGTGTGACGATAATGGTGATAATGTAGAAGGTGATGATGACGATGAAGGAGACAACGATGATGGTGATGATGATGATGATGATTTCAAGGGTTCGTTAGTAGCTGGATCAATCATGGAGTCAGACTCCTGAAGCGACGCCGCCGAGGCCCGAACAGATTTGATATCTTCATTTATATGGGGAAAACTATCCAGAGTAAATAAATCATAGTTGAAATTTATTAGGTCTGATGATAAAGATTGATGTTGTTGAAACAAGTCCTCATTAGAAGTTAATGGCGCCGAGCCGGCCTCCCTGGGCAAAAGTTCTACCCTGGGCGCGGGACGCAAGAGGTCTAAAAGATCCAGGGTAAAAGGTAGGTCTTCTTTCGCGTTCGATAAAATACATTCTGGTGAAGGAAGACATTTAGGTTTGTTAAAAATTGGTTGATCGGTTAACGTAAAACCGGTGATGGGGTTGAAATTAAAGTTGTTACTAACTATAGGCGTTAGCGGGTCTGAGTGATTTAGGGGGTGGTTGGCTAAAGAAGACTTAAACAACGATAAGCTGAGATTTACTTGAGGGTTACCCTTTACTTGCAACTGACGCGGGTAACTAAGAAATTAAGAGGGTACGAGTTCTGGGAACTAGTACGGGTCCTCTTAAACTAATGGGGTTCGTTTGATCGTCTGTTTATTGAATAAAACTGACGGAAGAAACGATTACTGAAGATCTTGGTTAAAGATAGCAGTATAGAAGACAGATGTAATTTTTAGTTTTTTAGCAAACGAAAAATTCAACGGTATTGGTTTTGAAGAGAAAAACCAAAAAGAAAAAAAGTGAGGAGTTGGAGTATTGAAATTTAAGGGCGTGAACTAATACGTGCCTTTGTTCAGTTGGTTGTTGTTTCTGTTGGGGTTTGTTTTTTTTTTGAATAAATTTTTTTCGAATATATATATACACACGAAGCTTTAGAAGTCAAAAAACGCTGTGATTAGACAAAGAAGTAGGAGCTGGGTGAGTATGGTTATGAAAAAAAGATCGGTCTTAACGAGACAAATGAAGTCAACCAGTTAAAAGATACTATCGACAAAACAGAGGTATTTGTGACAGAGGGTCAAAATATAAAATAATTTGCTTAAAGGGAGCGGGAAAATTACGTATTAGCCCATATACAGGCTACCCTGGGCATTATAAATCCCAGCCCGTGGAGCCTTAGTTCAATTTTGAGGTGGGCAGCGCGGCTCTGCACTCGCAGTATTGGCTCTGGGAATAAGCGTTCGACGCTTTGTCGAGTCACGCTTGCATCCCTGAAATACGGCTTATTATTACACATAGTCCCAGGAATCTCCGTTGCTGTAGCATCCCCGCCCTGGACGCTTTGGGTTAACCGCCCGAACCGACACAAACTTCACAATTTCAAGTTCCTGCTTTTGCGGGTTTATGAGTAATCTTGGGCCAGGGAGGAGCTGGCGAGAATTGGGGGGATTGGGGGCCTGGTTCGTACGGCATTTGAGTGAGACAAAAATTCATGTTTTGGATCAGCGTAAACTCTATTTTTCGGTGCGGTGGACGATCCGCCTCTAATCAATATCTGGCCCAGCTGCCTCGTTAATTATCACTTAATCATTAGACTTGTGTATTTGCAATTCTGATAGATATCAACTAAACTTATTCAGTATCTAGAGTACTTAATTTATTCACATTTAAACCTTCGTCGTAAGTTTTAAATTGCATGGGGACTCACTCCTACCTCACCCATGAGACGATGCGATACCACAATCAACTGCGGCTTCGGTGAACTCAAGCCCGGGTAATATACTCAAAAAGTTTAATCCAAAGATAAGGAAAGATAACAATGATTGCGTAAAAATATATAAAAATTAATTACTTTGCTATTAAGTTACCGCAGGAGAACCATCTGAGTAAATATTTACTAGTACTCATTGCTATTCCTGGTTCTCTTTTCCTCCTTTTCCTTCTGTAATGCAAAATGTTTTCGAAAATTGTAGGCTAGTCTTACCCTATAGGAACCATCCATATATTTAAATCACTTTTTTTTTAAAATAGAATTTTCTTATTCAAGATATCAAACTATTATTTTTACTATTAGTACTCTTTTGGTATTTTTTGGTATTTTTTTATTATTCTTTTTTTATTATTCTTTTATAAAATTAATTAAAAGATATTTGATGATTAAAGATTACTATTTTGTTTTTTGATTTAGGTTCGTTTATTTACAGCAATGCTTGAATTCTTTAAGCGTTAATTAAATTTTTTAAAAATTCGTCTTTAGTGGCTTATCTAAATTTGAAAAAAACCAAAATAAAATTCAAATTAAACCAAAAAAAATCGCGTAAACTAGCTAATTAGATGGCCTTCAAATATTCATCAATCGGTAGGGTTTGTATTCAGATTTTATGGATAAACCGAAAGAAACGTAAGAAAGGCAAGAAACGTAAGAAAGGCAAGAAACCCAGAGGAAACATAGCTTACATAATCCACAAATAAAACTATGTAAACATTCTACTATTTACATTACTATATCTACACATTTTTAAAACGAACTCCCAATTAGCTTACATAAACGCACGTAAAGAGGAAAAAACGAAAAAAACCAGGAACCAAAAAAAAAAAAGAAAAAAGAAAGATAGAGTAAATCAAGGCCAAAGAGTTTGACGATTTTATTCAAACTTAAGCTTGTGTGATCCAGGAAACAAAACCTACAACCCACCCCTTCAACGCAAATTATTATTTCGTTAATAATGGCACCTAGAGGCAGCAAACCCAAGACTAAAAGTAGGTCTAAACATTCACAAAGAGCCCTTGATGCCTTCGAAATCGCCGAACGTGAAATCGCCCGTAACCAGGGTGTGAACTCCTCCGATGAGGAATTCGAACATAATATTACGCCCAGAATTCCCCGTAACAATGATTCTGAGGGTGATTCCGATGATTCTGATGCCTCGATCGAAGATGAAGAACTTCTCAGTGATGAAGCCTTTGGCCCTTCTGATGAGGAAGATGTCCTTGAACGCAAATTCAAGAACGCCAATAAGAAGAGTAAGAAGGGAAAGAATGCTCCCCCTTCCAGCGAAGAAGAAGAAGAAGATGATGAAGGTTATTCCAGTATTGATGAATCTCAATTAGTATCTTTATCCTCGGCTTGGGATATCGATGATAAGGATGCCATGGAAAACGGTGATATTGAAGAAGAAGGTAACCAGGCTGATAATGGTCCTTCTATCCAACTTAATGATGATGATGAGGATGACGAAAGTTCTAGCAGTGGTGAAGATCAAACCGATGGTGAAAGTGAAGGTGAAGATGATTTGGATATTGATAGTGGTCTCGGTGACTCCGAAGATTCTGAAGGTGAATTATCCTTCTCCGATAGTGATATTGACGAAGAAGATTTCAACCCTGAAAAGCTTTCAGCCCTGAGAAGCATGATTTCTGATATGAACAATACAGATGCTATTATTAAGCCCGTTAGCGCTATCAAGAAGAAGAAACAACGTTTAGAAAATAATAACATACCTGAAGGTGAATTCGCTGTCAGCGTTTCCTCCCACAACAAGTTAACCTTGGACGATTTAACAGGCGCTGTTTCAGATCCTTTGGCTGCCAAGTCCTTGGCTTTACTCCAGAAGAGATCATCCGGTAAGAGCGAAGATTTATCTACTAAAACCCTTTCGGTGCCTTTGGCCAAACGTCTTCAGGATAGATTAGACCGTACCGCCGCGTTTGAAATCTCAAAGGAAGAAGTTAATAAGTGGTCTGATACTGTCAAGGCCAATCGTGAAGCTGAGCATCTTGTTTTCCCCATAAATGCCCCCGAGCCCGTCACAAAGCCCTCTTCTTTCACCCCTCTTGAACCTTCGACTGCTCTTGAACACAGAGTTAATGACATTCTTAAGGAATCTTCTCTTGCTGATGAAAAGACCCTTTCTACTTTCGAAGAATTAGCCACTCACAAGATGTCCATGGCTGAAGTCAAGAAGAGACGAAACGAGTTGAGATTAATGAGAGATCTTATGTTCAGAGAAGAACAAAAGGCCAAGAGAATTAAGAAGATTAAGTCTAAGTCTTACCGTAAGGTTCACAAGAAGGAACGTATGAAGGAAGCCGCTCTTATGGAAGCTTCTGAATCCGATCCCGAAGAACATGATATCGCTCGTGCTAGAGAAAGAATGTCCTTGAAACACAAGAATACCGGTAAGTGGGCCAAGGAAATGGTTGATCGAGGCTTCACCAAGGATAAGGAAACCAGATCTGAAATGGAAGAAATGCTCAGACGTGGTGAACATCTTAGAAAGAAGATTCTTGGTAGTGACGATGATGGCGAGGGTAACAATAATAACATTGACCGTATGGACGACCGTACCTTTATGGATCAAGACTCTGAATCTGAAGATGAAGAAGCTAAAGCTTCAAAGTCTTCATTAGGTAAGGGTATTTTGGGTATGAAGTTCATGCAAGACGCTGAAGTACGCGCTAAGCAACAGAATAAATATGATCTTGATCAAGCCCGTAATGCTGACAGAGGTATTTTCAGTGATGAAGAAGAAACCTTAGGTGCCAATCAAACTATTAACGCCGGTCGCAGAAAGTACCAACCCGGTACTGCCGAAAGTAATGCCGCGTTGGACGAAATTATTCAAAAGGTCCGTCAAGAACATGATATTGATGGCGAGAAGTCTTTAGGTAACCGTCTTTCTTCAAAGTTCAGTGTAAAGGAAACCCAACCTGAACGATTAACTAAAGAAGACTCCACATCGGCATCAAGTGCTACTCCTATCAGAAACGTCAAGAAGGGTGGCCTCAGTGGCACTAGACCCAACTCTGGTAAGGGTGGTAATAATAATAACAACGTCGAAGAAAGTGAAGATGATGATGTTAATCCTTGGCTAGTTGACGATGACGCCAAGCCCAGTCAAAAGAGATCAACGATTCACACTATTACTAAGGACAGTTCCACTACCGAGAAGCATTTGAATAAATTAAAGAAGAAGAACGCGGTTGAAGAACAGGAGCTTACTATTGATATGAATGAAACCCTGCAAGTCAATGATCGTTTCGGTTCTGATAATGAAGATGAAGATAACGAAGCTGAGATGGACGGTGATGGTGCTACTATGACCTACGCCAAGGGTAAGGTTGCCTTCAAGCAAAGAGAATTAGTTAAGAGAGCCTTTGCCGGTGATGATGTAGTATCTGAATTCAGACAAGAAAAGAAGCAAAGAGTCAAGGATGAGGGTGATAAGGTCGTTGATGTTACTATTCCTGGCTGGGGTGCTTGGGGTGGTGATGGTGTTAAATCAAAGAAGAAATTCACCAAGAAGATCGCTGGTATTAAGGCTGAAAAGCGTAAGGATGCTAAGTTAAAGAATGTTATTATCAATGAAAGAGTTGACAAGAAGAATACTAAGTTCAACGCCAGTGCAGTTCCTTTCCCCTTCGAGAATAGAGAACAGTACGAAAGATCTCTTCGTATGCCTATTGGTCAAGAATGGGCCACCAGAGAGACTCATCAAAAGCTCACCAAGCCCAGAGTTATTATCAAACAAGGTGCTATTATCGATCCTATCAAGGCTCCTTTCAAATAGGTACCTTGCTTCTAGCTGTATTAGATACTAGCACTCTCTTGTATTATAGATCATTTTATTATCATTTTATCCTCATGTTATTTTTTTGTTTTGTATTTTCGTTTAATATATTATACACATTTTCTCAATATTAACATTCATATATCTACTATCAAGGCTTTGAGTAACATAAATTATACTAAGTACCTCTTGTTTCTGATTCTTGGTTCCTGATTCTCGTTCTTGTTTTCAATTTTCAATTTTCAATTTTCACTGTATTAATAATTTATGAATATGACTATAAAGCATCAAGTCTATCTTCAATTTCTTGAGCACTTAATTTTCTAAATCTGGGACCTTGAGCACCTTCAACACCCTCAACACCAAGAAGATGATCAGCGGGGGCACCAACAATAGCAATTTCAACCGTGTCACCGTTCATTTCACCTTCAATGGTTTCCTTAAGGGTTAACAGAGCAATATGAATAGCATCTTCTAATTCTAACTCATTATTCCATCTCTTTTCTAAAAAGGTCTTAGCCGAGGTACTACCCTTACCAATGGCAGTGGCCTTCCAGGGGTAGTAAGAACCAGAGGGATCAACTTGATAAAGGCTGAAACCGTTGTGTTGATCGTGACCGGCCACTAATAAACTGACACCGTAGGGTCTAACACCACCTGATTGGGTGGCTTCTTGAACTGTTTGAGCAATTTCCTGTACCAACATTCTTGTAGGAGGATATTCGTTATAGATTCTCTTATAGGTTGTGTGGGACAATTTACGAGTGTTATCAACCAAGACTCTGAAATCGGGACCCATACCACTATAAACCATACCAATATCAGGTGTAATTAAGGCGATCTTGGACAGGGAGTCCGAGTTGATTAAATGTGATGAAGATTTCTTTTCAGTAGCAAGCACAATACCATTGGAAGCTAAAAAATGAAAAACAAAAAAAAGGAGATATCCATTGACAAAGTTAGCGTTCATTCATTTTACACATCGTGAGATTAGTTCACCATTACTACAACATACCCTTGATACCTAAGGAGGTAACACCTTGGTTAACAGCCTGTAAAGCATATTCGATCTGGCCTAGTTTACCACTAAAAGAATTCAAAAAAAACAAAACAAAACAATTCCCCCCACTGAGTTAGCCTCGAACATGCATGATATAGAGAGTACTTCTCGCCACGAGAGTTGGGCCATAGACATTCCATTAAGCGAATCAGCTGCCCTCAAGCTGTGAGCGACAATATTACGTACCTAGGTGAAAATGTTGTCAACGAGAAAGAGTATCTGTCAGCCATTGCGCGGGTTAGATAGCGTGAAGGTTATGGTTGGTGGGGATAAGGTCGCGGTAGTGGCACAAGCAATGTGGTGGAGGTGGATTGTTTTCACCCAGCCGGACCCATCGAAGGGAGGCGAAAGACGCATCCCGTTCTAACCTCCCAAGATCTTAACTACTGGGCCGGAGGCAAAGGCTCAAACTAGACACAGGCCGATGAGTATTATAAACATATATTAAACCAGCGAAGTAAACAAAAATAAACTATAGACATAAAAATACAGAGTAAGCCGTAATACGTATCAAGACTTCAAAACAAGCTAGGTATAATCTTCAACCCTGGAGCGGCCCACCTATCTGCGTCTTCTGTAGTCAGGCGACGGTGAGCGTTCGTTACCAGAATCGTACTTGTGGTTCATCTTCAAGTACTTCTTTTGTGAAAGCTCCAGATCCTTAAGAAGTTCCCTAGAGGGCCGCTTGGCGTGAATAAAGTTACACAGACCGCCACGACCGCATTCGCGAATATCGTGTTGACGACAACACGCTTCGCGAATTTCGGCTACTGGACTCAGTTCACAGTATATGGGTCGGCCGTTATACCACCTTGTATTAAAATCATCACAGGCCTTTTGCGCGTCCTCCTCGAGCTTGAACCGCACATAAACGTTACCATTTAAATCTGGAAAAAAAGGCAAATGAATTTAAAAAAGTTAGTAGACTGAAAAAAGGAACAAAAACAAACATAAACTGAAATGGAAAGGCAGTACTTACGATCGTTGGCGTTTTCACAAACTACAATCTCTTCTACCTCACCAAACTTTGCAGCTTCACAGTAAATATCTTCGTAAAAAGCCTCAAAATCCTTGAGAACTTGCTGAGTATCAACATCGACATTGCTTTCGTAGCTGTTGGATTGTCCATTGTGCTGGCTGTTTTGTCTTAAAGCTGGGTTTTGATATAAGTTGGGGCACATAATGGTCTGCGAATAGTTGGGCTTGATATGCTTTCTAGAGCATTTTTCACCATGCCGACAGGCACCAATTTTAAAATAAAATGAACTATATGATTAGTTAGTATATATATATCTTTCAAACTGAAAAAGGAAAGGGCAGTTCACCCGTGCACCGGTACACGATGGGTTAATACTCACCAGTTGACTTTGTCCTGCTCGGTACCGTAAATAGAGGCCAAATAGTTCGCCATTCTGTAATCAATTATCTATCTAGTTCTGTGCGCTTGAGTTCACAATAGTCTCAAAATGATTGATATAGAGGAGTTTAGAAAGTTCGATAGAACTGGTTGATTACTGTTCTTCACAAGCGAATCACGATTAAAATCCATTCCTTCATTCAGTACCTACATGATAGGTCACATGATCGTTCTGGGCCCAACATGGCAAAGCGCTGACTTTCTTATACTTCTGATCCATAAGGATGGGCAAGCAACAAACTGTATATCAAATAAGTTAAATCAAAAATGGGTGTAAGTAAAGTTGAAAGGGAGTGATGTATGATATTAGAAATTGAAGATTATTTACTAACAACTTTCTCTCTCTTTTTAGAATGATGGTGGCTCTATTCCCACAAGACGTGAACTGGTCAAGGACTCGACGTTAGGTCCAACCACGGCGCAAATCTTTGAGAAAAACCAGATGAATGCCGAATATTTCTGGAAGACGTGCTTATTAAGTAATAAGAAGCTCGAGGAGCCTTTAGTCAGTGATTATCGAGGCAATATATATAACAAAACGGCTATTATTGAGTGGCTATTGGAGAAGAAGACGCGGGATCTTGGACAAGACAATCAAGTAACGAGCGAGAAATTCCCCAAGGGCGCTATGGTAGTCAAGCATATCAACTCTATGAAAGATGTTGTTGAGGTTAAGCTCTCGCGTGACAAGGAAGGTAACTGGATATGTCCACTTTCGTGCAAGGAAGTCGATAGTATGGGTGTTAGATTCGGCTATTTAGTACCATGTGGTCATGGGTTTACGGACACTGCTATTAGACAACTTGATGATCCCGAAAGTCGATGCCCCGAATGCTCAGAGGTGTTTTCTCTTGATGATTTTATCGTTTTGAATCCCCTTAAGGCCGATGATCGTGAACGACTTGAGGCCCGCATGGACTCACTCGTGGCACGCGGACTCACGCATTCACTCAAACCGCTAAAAAGCATAAAGAAGAACAAAAAGCGTTCGCGGGCAGCCCTCGAAGAAAATGGTTTGGAAACGCTTCCAGTGGGTGGGTCAGAATTTGCAGCGACTACTCTACCTGAATCGGAAGAACCAGGCAAGAAGAAGCGCATAGAGACTCTTGTCGTTTAACCAATCTTATTAATGTAATATGTATATTATATGCTTGTGAACCTAAGCTAAATAATGAAATAAGAAATAAAATTATTATGATTCCTTTAGACTTGTTTGATTTTTAAATTAATTTTTTTAACATTTGTGGGAAAAATACAAACCTATATACAAAACAGAAAAAGGGCTATCCGAGAGCCCGAAAAAACAAAAATGAGCTAAATCAACCAGAAAGAGGAAACGATTTGCAAATCAGATAAATGAGAGTAGTAATAAAAATAGATAGAAGAACGCGGATAGATTTATGAACCGTTATCGAATGCCAAGATGATGTTGATAAAAATAATGATGATAATGAGAAAAAGCAACAAGTAGAATAGAACAAATAACCCCAGCGAGGTTAAGCCACTGAAAACAAACATTACCAATGAAACAGCTAAAATATTTATATCTAGGCAGCCATATCTTCATAAATATCGTTTTCTCGTGCAGGGGCGTTTGTTGACTAGACTAACGCATGTTGATTCGCTTATTGGTTACCAGTGTTAGTACCCAAGACTTCCTTTAGAAACCGAAGAAAAAAATGAAACAATGAGGTTAGTAATAAATACCAGAAAACAAAGAAAGATAAGTAATAGATAGTTTCACTATCTCTACTAAGCACAAATACACATATCCACCATCACGCTACCAAGAATTATATAAAAATAGTTCGATTGACTGGCAAAACTTTTACTGTGTCCTAAAACACAGGTTCAAATACTTACTTGAGCTTCTCTCAAGAGCTTCTGCTCTTCAACTCGCTTGAGATCTCTATTTTGCTTATTCATGTAGAGCATCCAAGTGATACCACCAGTCATGTAAACTAATCAAAAGAATCAATAAAAAATAACCGGCCAAAAGGCACGAAAGAAAAGTAAGAAAGAATAGTTAGAAATCATGGTATATTTAAGCACAAGCCCCCGAAAAGTGAGACAGATAATAAGAGGAAAGAGGAGAAGATATCTATTCAGATACCCTC
Source organism: Nadsonia starkeyi-henricii (assembly GCA_030560865.1). Lineage (NCBI taxonomy): Eukaryota > Fungi > Ascomycota > Dipodascomycetes > Dipodascales > Nadsonia > Nadsonia starkeyi-henricii. Next base: position 64,482 of record JAKTWC010000078.1, read on the forward strand.
CGATCTGTTAAAACTTACCAGTAGCACCGAATAAGCCTAAAACCGTCAAACGGTGAGCGACATCAGCGGCCTTGGAGATAGTGTTGGCGAAGTTAACCATAATGAATGCTTTTTTAAAAAAAATAGGTTATGTGTGTGGAGAGTCGGGGTTTGGGATTTTGCGAAGAAATATCGAAAAAGTCCTAGTGAGTGTGATAGAGTATGTAATGAATTATCGCTTGATTACGATTCCACTTGATTTTTTCGGGTGGTGATGCTTCTTCCACTCTATTTGGGCTATTGGGCCCTTAAGTGTGCGCAAATTGAGCTGTGGGTAAGCGCTAATCACGTGACATCGTCTGCCCAATCTCATTTATCATCACAACATTAATCTTTCTGTGAAAACAGATCTTTTATTCTTTTGTTTCTTGATTTGGAAGGGGAATATTTTTTTTTAAAATTAAAATTGATATAAGAATATTTTATATACATCGAAAACCCGCTCTGGTTAATTCATAAAAGATAAATATATATGGAAAATAGGATTTGTTTTCTTATAACCCAAGCTCACCTATAACTCATCCTGATTGCCGTAGGGAGTAGGCGTATCTTCATTGTTCTTAAAATAGTTTAAGAGCCTACCTAAATACCCGCACGTAGATGTTGCGTCTTCTGCTTCACCCTCAGGGTTAAGTCCGTTAGAAAAGTAAATCTGTTGTTGATTGGCAACCCTCAGTAAATCATCACGAGTCCATTCAGCAGGACTAATGACACCATACGAGGTTAAGTACTCCTTGAGATCCTTATCCGACCATGCATTCATGGAATCCTTACTGCTTTGGTAAAAATCATTTACAATACCCTTGACGTTAGTACCAGCATCCTTCACCTTAGCGCCAGCATTCTTCACCTTAGCGCCAGCATCAGATACCTTGGATCCAGCGCGATTTACGGTGTTCCGGGCGTTATCGATATAATTTTGGGCTTTATTAATGAGTTCTTGACGATCATCTGAAAGATCTTGACCCACATCCTGGAGCCAGCGTTTTAAACTATCGGTAGACCATGAACCAAAGGACCAAGCCTTATTTTGAAGGGCTTCAAAGTTATCGTTAGCGGCTTGCATTATTTCTTCACGGTTAGCGGATTCGGGGACTCTGATACCGCGCGAAGTTAAGAAGGACCTCAGGCGTGATTCAGACCATAATTTAGCCGTATTTTCAAAGGCACGGCGAGGCGATTCAGCGAACTTGTCAACAATAGGGGATGCATGTTTTTTACTCCTGGCAATGAAATCAGCTACATCATCCGAAAGTTCTTCCTTGTGTTTACGTGCCAAAGCTAATAATTCATCGCGGTTATCACTAGCACCCTCGGGTAATTGAATACCATGCGAGCCAATAAAAGACTTTAATTTGGCCATTGGCCAAGAATCAAACACCGAATCCTTAAGTTCACCCGTCTTTTCAAAGAGATCCTCCTTATCGTTTTCAAAGGACGAAAAAAGTGATTGTTTAAACCGGGCTAGTTTATCTGAAAGATTTTCCGAGGTACGACGAACACTGGAAATGAGTTCATGACGGTTAGCGGTATCGGGAAATTTCACATCATGCGATTCCAACCAAGACTTGAGATCAGCATCCGACCATGATTCATAAAGCCAATCCGAGAGCGAGGATGAGGACTTTGATGGAGTAAATTTATCCTTGATAGTATTATAATTGTCGCGAGCGATCCGACGTAAATTAGTTACCGGTTCTTCATGGGAAAATGCAATATCGTGCTTACGCAAAAAGTTCTTCAACTGAGAATCTGACCACCAAGCGAAGACCCATGAGGCTATATCACCCGAGGCATCATCACTTTCGGAAGAAAATACATGTTGAACACCTTGGCGGAGTTTGGAAAGTAAACCAGGAGCTTCCGCCTTAGCTTCATCGTAGGTATCCTTAGCAGCATCAGCGGCATTGTTAGCAGCATCACCAACATTCTTTGCAGCATTCTTTGCAGCACCAGCAACATTCTTAGCGGTATCGTCGGATTTTACTTGAGCATCATGATATCCCTGCGCAGCTTGTTCCTTGATGGCTTCAAAGCCCTGAGCAACCTTCCCCTTAACCGCATTGAACCCAGTAGCAGCCTGACCCTTGGCGACATCCAAACCCTCAGCAGCCTTTTCTTTAGCGATTTCGATTCCTTCGGCAGTCTTTTCCTTAGCGACATCATAACCATGAGCGGCCTTTTCCTTAGCGATATCATAACCTTGAGCGGCATAGTCCTTACCAACTTCGTAGCCTTCGGCAGCTTTTTCCTTAGCAATATCAGTTCCTTCGGCAGCCTTTTCCTTGGCAATATCATAACCTTGAGCCGCCTTTTCCTTAGCGATATCATAACCTTGAGCGGCATAGTCCTTACCGACTTCGTAGCCTTGCGCGGCCTTTTCCTTAGCAACATCAGCTCCTTCGGCAGCCTTTTCCTTAGCAATATCATAACCTTGAGCGGCCTTTTCGGCAGCATAGGAACTAGCGGCTTCATAGCCTTCAGCGGCCTTTTCAGCTGCGATATCATAGCCTTGAGCGGCATAATCCTTACCAACTTCGTAGCCTTGCGCGGCCTTTTCCTTAGCAATATCGGCAGCCTCGGCAGCCTTTTCAGCTGCGATATCATAACCTTGAGCGGCATAATCCTTACCAACTTCGTAGCCTTGCGCGGCCTTTTTCTTAGCAATATCGGCAGCCTCGGCAGCCTTTTCAGCTGCGATATCATAGCCTTGAGCGGCATAATCCTTACCAACTTCGTAGCCTTGCGCGGCCTTTTCCTTGGCAATATCGGCACCCTCGGCAGCCTTTTCAGCTGCGATATCATAACCTTGAGCCGCCTTTTCCTTAGCGATATCATAGCCCTGAGCGGCATAGTCCTTACCAACTTCGTAGCCTTCGGCAGCCTTTTCCTTAGCAATATCAGCTCCTTCGGCGGCCTTTTCCTTAGCCATACCATAGCCTTGAGCCGCATACTCCCCACCTACATCTTGAACGACGCCGGCGTGTTTATGGGCCTTGTGTTTAATATTGGACCATTTTTCTTGGGCTTTGGCCTTGACGGAAGTTTTAAATTGCTCTAAATTGGCCAGAATTTGATCGGCGGTGAGTTGGCTTTGACTAACGATGGATTCCCAATGGCTATGGGCGGTATCGAGCAACCGGGGATGGGAATTATCTTCGGGTAAGGGGATATTATACACCAGCAGAACCTGTCGGATGTCATCGGCGGACCAATCCTGGAGGGCTCGTGTGGCGTCCGGGTGCAGAGCCTGAACGCCAAGGCTCAGGGTACATAGATATATTAGCGCCGCGTAATTACGGAATATCTTCATGATGGTGTGTGGTGTGTGGTGTGTGGTGTGTGGTGTGTGGTGTGTGGTGTGTGGTGTGTGGTGTGTGGTGTGTTTTCGTCAATCGGCAATTGGATAGATAGGAACCAATACAAGAGGCAAATAGGGTGGAGATAGAGATGAAGATAGAGTTGGATCGGGAGCAAGGCACACCCGGGGGCCTGGGCGTATAAATAGTAAATAAAGCCAGCCAGGGATCGGCCAGGCGTAGCAACCCAGGCCGTGGGCGCGTGGGCGCGTGTGTGGAGACGCAAGATGGAGATGAGGTCATTACATTAGGCTTGCTATCGCGCTGCATGGCGGCCCTGGACACCACGATGCTGTGTGCAATACAGTACAGTACAACATACGCTACACCACAATGTGCGATACAGTGCACAGCGCACAACATACAACGTACAGTGCAATACAGCGTGCGTGGGACTGCCACAGACCATCCCGCGCAACCAATATATACAACCAAGGCCGTCCCACACACGGTAACCGTCAATACGACTTGAAGCAGTAGCTGGGCGTAAATAGACAAAACAATAAAGCAATGATTATCAGTTAGCTGACTGCAGGGTCTCGCGAGCAACGCTGCTTATTTCCCTCTCTCTTTCTCTAAACCTCTGAAGTTCTAAACCTCTGAAGCTCTAGAGTTCTAAACCTCTAAACCTCTAAAGCTCTAAACCTCTAAAGCTCTAAACCTCTAGGGCTCTGAATCTCGCACACAATCTCTCTCTACGTTGCTCCGTGGCGACGGCGCATAACCTGGCACGAATCCCTTTTTTTGCAACGCCGCTGACTCAGCTGGGACATTTCCGATCGCCTTCCGCCCTGATGAAATCCTCGCTCGCGGCCAGAATCGACTGAATTTTGTCGGTCGTTTCGTTTCCTTTGGCTCGATTAGATACTGCTC